>JACEIK010002857.1:61290-128376 GCA_018107945.1 Datura stramonium
CCGATCATTTTGCAATGTAAACCAGGTTTGTAACTAGCTAGGTAATCAATAATTCCAGGCCACTGAGCTGGTATATCCTTAAGTATTGAGAACTTTGTCTTCACCAGCTGTCAAATGCTGGTGTTAACCTAGTGTACCAGCCTATTAAAGTTGATTTCCATAATGCTTAAAGTGTTCCTTCTCTTCCATAGCTCACACATAATGATGCTAGGAACTTCTTTCAAGATACTTCCTAGCTTTGTATGTCCTTGCATTATCCACCATTTTATGATAGGATGAGACATTTTCAAACCTCCAGAGTTTATTCCTGCACATATAATAAACATTCTCCATAGTTGTAGGAGGAGAGGTTAGAACAACATGGGCCATGGTCTCTACTTGAGGGTCTATGGAGCGACAGCACCTGGATAGCATACTAATGTCCATCCTCTTCACTATCTCATCTATAGGCAACCTAAATTTCAGACCCTCCATGGAGTAAATGACATCTTGAAAGAAAGTATTTTGATCCACATCTTCTTGAAAACTTCTTGCTTTTCTTCCCTGTGTCTTATATAGTTTCGAGCACTTATAACTGAGAATAATTCATTCTGCTGCAACATCTATACTGGTTTGTCTAACTCTCTACTTCTATGAGGAGGCATGATAGTTGTGGTGATATGTTGTACTATTTCATTTGGAAGGTATAGTGCTAACTGATCTGTCTTCTATCCACTAGAGTCAACAAATTTATTGATCCCAATATCCTCATCCTTCGTAATCTCTAGTAGAATATAACTATATGGCCCCAAGACATGTCCAATTTTTAAAACAAGAATTGGAAACCCCTCTTCTTACTTGCCACAGAATCTGGTGTTCCACTAACTCCCTCACTTTGCATTCTCTTCCAAATTATTGATGTACCTCTGGCTGTAGCAATTATAGGGTGTAATATTTTACTGTATTTCTTTTACCATATATGCACTCCATAGGGATGGTCTGCTTCTAAAGTTCCACCATAGTTTACAAATCAAGGCATTAGACATGTCATAGAGAGATCTATATCCTAAACCCCGTTCCTCCTTTGGCAAACACATTGTTCTTCCCATTTAACCCAGTGTTTCTTCCTACATTCTGTGTTGCTTCCTCAAGAGAATTTGTTAAACATTTGTGCAACTAGTTTATGACTCTCTTTGGAGGATTTAAAGCTGACATGGAATAAAGAGGCATACTCTAAAGGATATGAATAATCGGGATAACTCTTTCCACAAAGGATATTAACCTGCCTTTCCAGGATTGAATTCTATTGGCAATCTTTTT
This sequence comes from Datura stramonium, assembly GCA_018107945.1. Classification (NCBI taxonomy): domain Eukaryota; kingdom Viridiplantae; phylum Streptophyta; class Magnoliopsida; order Solanales; family Solanaceae; genus Datura; species Datura stramonium. The sequence goes on from JACEIK010002857.1 coordinate 62,590, forward strand.
TACCATGGAAATATAGTATAGAATCTTGTTTCTTTCAGGATTGAATTCTATTGGCAATCTTTTTTACCATGGAAATATAGTATAGAATCTTGTTTCTACGGTAAAAGATAAGATACCCTAGATATTAAAAAGGGAAATGCCCTTCTCTAATCCTTGATACTTGTTTGATTTTGGATTGTCACACTCCAAACCCGGGGAGGCGTGACTGGCACCCGGTAGCTCACTTGATCAAGCAAACCTTGCAACTAAATCTACAACAAACCAGAGCCGACGAGACTTAGAACCACTACTATAGAACAATCAAAGTAAACAATTTTCACGATCCAAGTCTACACCCTGAATGCAACACGGTACTTGGCCACAAGTGATCCTAATCTAACCCATGACTTAACATCACACTGGTATTATATAGAAGCGTAAGCTGTATAAACATAATTGCATAACACTTTTCAAAGCAAAGAATACATGTATGATAAATACTGAACAAAGCTATGTCTGAAAGCCATCTAAGAACTGACGAGTTTCTGGGACAAGCCCCCAGCTAACTCTAAAATCGAAAAACAAGAAACTGAAATAAAACTAATTCCTTGTCCTCAAAAGATGAGGACTCACCAAGATAGAGAGGTTGAAATCATCTGAAGGGAACTATTGACGATGCTATGGCTGAGAACCTGCACCTGTATCATAATATGATGCAACATAGAAAATATGCATCAGTACTTTGAATGTACTGAGTATGCAAGATGTAGGTAAAAATAGTAGAAATACACAACTGAACTGATAAACACTGAATATAACTGTAACAACGTATCATAGGTACTGACTGAGGATCATAACTGTATACTGAAATCTGGATAACTGAGCTGAATTGAAGCTGAGACAACATTGAACTGATCCAAATTAATAAGTGGGCGAATCCATAACCGACATTTAACCACGTGAGCTAAATGTGGAGTTCGATGTATATTCCCCATCGATAGGACCCAATATACCTTGCCAGGGTATAAAGGCATGGCTATGTCATCACTGCCTGAGGCCTGTTCGGACTAATAACCTATGGTGGCAACGTAGTTCTGGGAACCTGGGTGCGCTAAACCCCGACCCTGCTTGGTGCTAAGTCCTACTCCCACTGAAAACTCTAACTATGACTACTAGGCTGATAGCTCGAACCTGATGTCCCGAGACTTAAGTCAAGAATACTTATCTGGAAGTAACCTGAGAGTCTAAAGGACCTGATAACTGAAACTAAGGGTTCTAAGACTGACCAGAGCTGCTTTAGCTGAAAGCGTCGTAACTATCTAAACAACACCCTGACAACTGACAACTGAGATTATGGAGTTTTACTAAACTCCTCAAAAGACTGAGTATAGTCAAACTGATCAGCTGACATTTCTGTAAGATACTGAAAAGGCTAAGTACTGACTGGAACTAAAAAATCAACAATTCAACTTTTGGATGATCTAACTGTACTATTATGTTGATTACAAGAACTATCAAAATCAAGCAAGGTTTGTATTTGGACAATTATGCAAGACTCTTCAAATCACATTTACAGATTAGGACTAAACACATATATTTCAAGGAAAGAGATATCAACATAAAGTATAACTAACAACAACCTTCAAGAATCATGAAAATTATAGCAAGAAGGAAATTCATATTCTATCTGACAGACAACCCTAACATTGATACAACAAGGGCTAGAACTGATAAAGATTTTTTGGAATATTTTGGGGCACAAGAGAAGAACAATTCCCTTATTGAAATCCCATATACCTGGAGTAGAATTCCTTGGAAGAAATCTTGAGAATCTGAGAAGGAATTTGCAAGCCCTAGCTTTGCTTTGAGAGAACCATCTGAATTCTTCGTACTTCTGCTATCTGGTTTTGGAAAGAATGAGGGAGAGGGTCGACTATTCCTCTAAAAACCCTCCTGAATAATCCTAATACGACGTAGTTTAGGAGTTAAGTCGACATGATTTTACAAAATTGCCCTTGAACACTAACTAAAAGATTCTGCCCATCAGGTGGTACGACTCAACCCACGAGTCGTACCAGGCTACTACGATTCGTACCACCACTCGTGGTTAGGGTCCTTGCTCCAAACCATTTCTTTAAAGTTTTCCACGGATGCCTACTACGACTCGTACCAGCATCCTATGAATTGTATCACGATCCGTATCTCAGTCCTGAGTACTCCTCTTACCCCTCTCACGACCTACCTTATGGGTCGTACCACGAGTTGTACCTTGACTCGTGGTTAGCCTGAATTTTCTTGGCCACAACTCTAAGTTATTCCATGACTGGTCAGTATGATCCGTACCAGGGTAGTATGAGTCTTAACATGAAATCGTGGTTTCTCAAGTCACTTTAACCCATCTTTTCCAATCTCCTCTATGAGTCTTGGTACGGGTCATACCTCCTACGTACAATTCGTACTGTGACTCGTATTGTGATCATTTTACCAGATTTCTGCAGAATCAAATTTTAAATCTCAAGGCTAGTCTTAGAAAATTATGGGATGTTACAACAATAGTCTATAACAAAAGCTGGCTCTCAAACCCAACAGGTATATGAACAATAGGCCGACAACACCATAAAATGGCATAACAGCCTGTACAATAGGGACTTCTAGGCCTACAACAACACTATAATCACAAGGAATGTCTACGAGCCTCAATAAATATAATAATAGTTAAATAATTGCGACTGTGTCTCGATCTACCCATAAACCAAAGCAACTGGCAACTCCAGAAGATATGGAGCTTACCAACCAAGATAGGACTCCACCCAGCGAAGGAGAACACGATCTACCTACCGATAAACACCTGCAAGCATGAATGTAGTGCCCCCAGGCTCGGGGCGTTAGTACGGAAATATATTGAGTATGAAAGGCGAAAAGAATGATAAGACACAAATTACAAGACAACAGATATGCAGGATAGCAATATGAAGTACAAGGATATCAACAGAAAATGAATTCAGAAATCAACAAAGCAAACAAAATCTACCTGGCCTCCATAAGCCTAACAAATTCATAATGACAATCAAACAACACGTAGTTGATACAACTCACCAATCACAACCTGCACGACTACAGGATCAACTGATACCATCTTACTACACCTAACTCCAGGCCCCTCAACGATCACGATCACCACCAGTTCACATATTTAGTTCACAGCTAACCAAAACAATATCAATATGATTAATAAGTATAGCAACCAATAAAAACACAAGAAGTTCACAATCCAACCTTGCAAAGGAAAACACTTTACAGTCTTACATGTCTAACTGCACGTATAAGCCCAAGTGCACCGGAGAAGACATCACATGCATACACTCACAAGTACGGTCAATAGTGCGACAGATAAGATGTCGACAACCATACACTAGTCGCAACACAGGTTAGAATCAATCCATCAGCCAATCACAAGCTCAACCATTACAGAGTAGACTTTACAGCCCACTCTGGTCAACTAAACCCCGGGTTCGACCCTTATGCCAGAGAAAATATCACAACTGTGAGTACCGCTAAGCCTCAAGGAATACAAGATCAATAAAATCATAACCGTAAGAATACACAACACAGTTAGACACTCAAACAACCACAACATAACCATCCAAAGCCACCAATCGATATCACGACCTGACTTAAGTTTTACATACCCTATCGTCCTATGGACGTACTACAAATCAATCGAAGGATCATAAGCTAACGATTCTATCCCCAAGTTTCACAAGTAATCTGGGAGCTACTATATGCAAAACAATCCCTCAACATACCTAACCAATTCTATGACAAAACCAACACGACTACCCCAGAACTATTAATATCGCTACGAGCTTATTAACTCATCTCAACACGTACTTCGTCCATTCTCTACTAGTATACCCTACCAACCATGACACACAACCTACAAATGTACTAAAACATCCCATAATCTACTAACAAGATCAGCAAAATCTTCACAATATGACACCTAATTCACCGCTTCAATCGACCTACCAACATAATATCAAAACCCATACCTCTATACACAAATTTGAACTACACTCCCGACAACAAATACCACCATAATTTAGCCATTTAACACATAAATTAAGAGTAGGAATCAAGGCTACAAATTAGCCAACCACGCATAACAATTCAAAATACGGAATCATGCCACAAGAGAGACGGAAGGGCCTTGACATACCTTATGACAACAACACAAAAATTACTTGAACTCCAGTCAAAGAATCACCAACTTATTGCCATGAAGCAGTCCTCTATCGAGAACTTATAGAATTTTTTAGAATTTTGGCTAAGTATTGTGTTGTAATTTGATCAACATATGGTCTTGATGTGGGGGTCCTTTTGGATGAATTTTTGGACCCAAAATTTGGTCCAAAATGGGTCATGATATTTAGGCTAAAATACCTCCATTTAGGCCTCTTAATTGGTTAAGTTTGATGGATGATTTGTGCTCCTTTTTGGGGCACAATTTAGTCAAAATTGGTGGCTACATTTGTATTTGTTTTGGAAAAGATTTAGTTTCATTTTGGTCCAATATTAAGCTTCATTTGGGCCAACATTAGGTTCGATAACCCATGTAGTTGTTTCCCCAAATCGTCCCTTGTAACTTGATTTATTTAGCGTAAGTAGGTGATGCACCTACTTGTCACCTTTTAGCTTAAATAGGTAAAGCAAGCGCCTCAATTATTTTATCCCATTTTTCAAACATTCTTCCTTAGGCTTCAACTTAACACTTATACACATTTATCAATCTCAAAATCTTATCCCAAATATCACCTCACTGTCTCGAGCATAAGTACCTTCATCGATATTAACTTAGTCATATATGTGTTGAAAGATATGGGGTGTTACAATCTTGGATCAGCCCATAACGCATCTTCCCCATCCCATTAATGGTAATATATGTATATGTTACATTGGCTCATTTTCACAATTTACACTTAGAAAATGCTTAACAAATTTTCCCACTCTAACTCTAAGAAATTGCCCTTTTTCTCCAATTAGGGTTCTTGAGGTTCATCTTCTTGCTAAAATAGTACTCTAAACATCTTTTCTCCTCTTCAAATTTGATTATATTGGAGAGTTCTTCGAGTGGAGTGAAGTGGAGAGAGTGATAGGTGTAGGCCACCAAAGTGCCTCTACTCTCTTCCAAATATTACAGTAATAATTTGATGTTACAAGCTCAGGTTCTCTTCCTTGTTTTCATGTGATGCTTGTGCTGATTTTCCTCTCCTATTTTTGTGGTTTGAAGGTTGCAAAGGCATAATTGAATAAAAATAACAGATCTAGACATACATGGTATGGTTTTTCCTCGACCTCTAATTATATGCTCATATAAGCATTCTAGATGTATTTGTTTATTGGAATTCACTAGACGGTGATTGAAAGCTATAAGTTCAAGTTTTATAGTTATATTGAGATGATTGGGGGTTGTCTTATTGTGTTATAAAGTATTGGAGGTCGTGGCTGGACTTAAAGAATAATCGAGTAAAGTTTTTATGGGTAGAATTGAAGGATGGGCAAAATTGAAGGATGGGGCAATACACCATCTAAATTGTGGGTTGTGTATGTTTGTTGCCTGTTACTCATTTATGTACTGTTTTGTCTTGGTTATACCCAAGTTTACCCATTACTCATTCAGGGAGACCTCATGAGTAGGTCATTTCATGTAAATAGCTATAGCAGGCAACACGTGTGTAAGGATGCCATTGAATTGGAAAGTTTACAAGCTTATTGCTCAGCTACTATTTGGCAGATTATGTATGTGATATGAGCTTCTTGGTTAGATGTTTATATATCTTCAATACATATCGTTTGATATAGATAAAGGTGGTCACTTAAAAAAAAGAGGTAAGCACATTGTAGTTTACCCGAATTTGGAAATGTAAGGAACCTTCTTCGTCATTAAGGTACAACCCTATGTCATTTGTTTCACTTATATGGCCAGAGAGATCCAAATGACATATTCTATATGCTTATCATGTATCACATTCTATATGCTTATCATGTATCACATTCTATATACATGATCATCACTTGTTTCATTCATTACCTGCTTTCCTACTTTACTTGTCCACTTGTCTATAAGTTCCTATCACTTGTTATTACTCCTTACCAGTTGAGTATCCATAAGGATTCACATGGCTGTACTTTTCTTCACTTGAAATATCTTATGTATCACATGGTATATTTGTGAAGTGTTTAAAATGAATCACTTGCTAAAGAACCACCATCAGTTGTATAATTGGTCAATGGGAACATGACGCACTTGTTCCATTGATTCAATTGATAAATGCCTATATGGCTCACTTGTTATGAGATTCACTTGTTTATGCCTGAATGGACTCACTTGATAATAACTCATATAATATGAAGGGGGTAGACTTGTGTTCACCATACTCTAACATGACGTTGATCTCATGTATGGGGTTGAGACCCTGACCTCACTTGTTGAGCCCATGAGTGGGTAGCTGCCTATTATGACATTACTATTTGTATATTTGATCAATAGGAACATGATGCACTTGTTATACTATTTCATTTGATGGGCCATTTATGGAATACCTTCTGTCATGACCCGAGCGTAGACCCGGATCGTAGATACGGGACAAGGGACCCCGAGAGACCCCAAGTCGATCCATGACATAAGCATTCAACTAACTCATTTAATAACATGAAGAAAGCATAATTATAAACTCAGCGGAAGTCTCATACAACGACACATCAGAATAATATCCGAAGCTATACATACATAAGTCTGAAAGCCTCTAGTCTAGACGAGTTGATGGGAAAAGACCCCAACTAACTCCACAAAACCTGAAACTAAAATACGACATGAAGCTGAAAGTGTAGTACTTGAAAGATGAGGACTCACCAATCACACAGGTGCTAACTCTGATACACGACTATGAACGGGGCTGAGCTTGGGAATCGGATCCTGCATCATGAAATGATGCAACATAGAGAGTATGCGGTCAGTACATGATATGTACCGAGTATGCAAGGTAAATAAGACCACTCTAATTCTTTTAAAACATTCATACCATATCATAAGCTTTCAAGTATAAGTAGAAGGACTACATGCATTCATTCTGAAATCGAAATCTTATCATGACATGACCATGCTTAGCTTTACGACATCATGATTGACTCGAATGACTCAAAGCTGAACATAATATTTATATCAAAAGCTGAACATTGAGTCAAACCTTACTTTTAGAACATGCATGCCTAAGGTAATCGTCATGAGTAATGAATATTCAAATCTGGACGATATAGACAGTGGGAGACTCATCACTTAACCGACATACCACAATAGAGCTTACGTGGTCCCAAATATCACACTCAAGTGGGAAGAGCCATCCATAACCTTGCCAAGGCGATGGACGATACCATGATATCGATATCAAGCTTAAGGGACAATCGGGCTGGGGATAGCTCACAAAAGAGGTCCTAATAATATAATAGTATCAACCTACGTTGGTGCGTAGTTTTGGGGTATAGGGTGATCGACCTTAGCCCGCTCGGTGCTAGACTCTTCTCCCAAAAACATGCAATGCTCTACATCGTATATAACGAAGCTCAACATCATCTATTGACGAAGCTCAACATGAAATCATGCATAACTTAACATCGTATGAAACGAAGCTCAACATTGTCTATTGACAAAGCTCATTAATGAAATCATGCATAGACTCGACATCATATGAAAATGAAGCTCAACATTGTTCAACATTGTCCTTTGACAAAGCTCAATAATGACAAACATCTCAATTATGAATTCGCGCATATGAGAAACTTTATTTCTAAACATACCACAAGCTCAATCATTGGTGGGAGCATCTACTCCAAATCATGTAGAAAGCTACATGTAGAAATGTTTAACTCAACATACCACAAGCCAGAATCTATGAAAAATCAGGGAAAATTTCACTTGAACAATGTGGTAAGATTATGTCGAAAAATCATCACTTTAAATCAACATGTGCTTTGCCCAAAGCTTTATCTACTAGGATCTACTCATTTCATTTTGAAAAAGACATCATAATCATGGGTATCTTTAAAAACATGCTTTTCATCACAAATCTCATCATCATCATACATTCAATATCATTTTCTCTCATGAACTTTCATTCATGGGCATTCAATTTCATAATTTAGAAATCACAATTTGGATTAAAAACAAATTTAAATATCTGCCCAAGCTTCACAATTCATCAATATAAATATAATCTAAGAATACCCATGTATAGAGATTGAAGAATTATGCCATTGGGTAGAAACCCCATACTTGATCCCAGGCAATTCATCATGTTTTGATAGAAGTTGGGCATGGGTGTGGAAGGAAGCACCCACTCATAACCTTGGATACCTGGAGGATGATTTTAACACTTAATTGCCCAAGATGAGATTCCAATGAAACCTTCAAAACATGCTCTAAATCCTCCCTTCAAGTCTCCAAGCTTGCATGCTTGGAATGAATCCAGCCTAGAATAGGTTTTCACCCTCTTAAAACCCACTGAAAAGAGCCTTAAACGACGTAGTATAGGTCTTAGGAACTTAGAATTACGAAAGGCCCTTACCGAATTCACCCGTGCAAACACTGCCGTGGTCTCATCTGGGACGACCTGGCGGATCGTTGGCTGGCCCAAACGACTCGTTATGTCGCTCGTCGGGTGCAATTCAGTTAATTGATCCTTTAGGGCTCGCAACGGGTGACTTAACGACCAAGGCCATTGGTCATGACTCGTTGCCACCTCCCATCATATACACTGCCTTAGAATCAAACTCACCTTGTTGATCACCACTCACCTAACGACTTGCTGGGACAGACCACGACTTGTGGCGTCCCTTTCGTTAGGTACACTGATTCTCATTTTCTCTCTCCTCTCACCCCACGGCTGACCTAACGACTGTGGGGCTTCCATCACTGTCGTTTCCATGTCACCCGTGTGTGGAATCCATCCTCTAGGCTTCCCAACTCTACACTAGCCTTCCCCACGAGTCAACTGACGACTCGTGGGCTGTCCTCTCATGAGCCGTCCCACAACTCGTCCCGTGCTTGCAACATAAATTTCACAATTTTCCCATTTCAACTCCCGGGTCCGATCGTTGGGCCCTGGGGTATGACACCCTCCCGTGGGTCAACCCTCACTCTTTGAGCCTTTAGATAAGTACCTTCATATGCTACAAGACTGATTGCAAATGATTTTCATAAGTAAATAATAACTCATGCTACTCATATGCCATATGATTGCCCTCGAGGCTTATCCATTCACTTTGATCACTTGAAATGATATAAGATACTATACTCTCTCTATATAAATTATTACTTTCCCACCCGCATAATGAACAATCTAAATACACTTGTATAATGAGTTCATAAGGCTAAGGTATGATTTACAATTTCAGATAGTGTTTCTGATATTCAATTGTCACGACTCGACATGGACCTTGATCATAACACGGATCTAAAATCATGAATGGCTCCAAGATAAACCCATGGTTCATGCATAACATATTTTGGAGCATAAACTAAGTGGAAGAATCATAAAGCATAACATAAGGCATAAGCAGAAGTCTAAAATAACACAATATGCAAATTGAATTAACAAGAATACATAGCCGAATATCTATACATCATGTCTGAAAGACTCTAGTCATATGATGAGCTAAAGGACAAACCCATAATTAGCTCTACTAAAGTCTAAAATTGAAAGTTATAAGAAAAGTACACATATCAAACCTTGGATGATGAAGACTCACCAATACTGTGCTGAAGCCAGATAAGATCGAATCTAGTGACATGACTAAGACTGATACTTGAACCTATAATCATGAGATGATATAGCATAAAGTATGAAATAAGACTTTGAATATACCGAATATGCATGATACAAAACATGAGAGTAAGGACAACATGCAAAAATCGTAATCATAAGATAGTCATAAACATGAGTTATTGAAATCATAAACAAAATCTTATAAGCTGATCAATGGGTCAAGTAAACTATGAAGCATGATATTGTAAATCCTAAACATGAACAACTTAAAAACATGAGGAACAATGAAAACTCTCATAACCGCACCATTATAAATAAGCACATGATGCCCAACTATTCTGCTCAAGATGGCAGAGCCGTTCTAAGACTTGCTAGGGAAAAGAATGATAAAGGTGTGATATCACTCATGAGCCCATTTGAGTAGGGAAAACACCCTCTATAGAGGACTCCTATCATAATTATACCTATAACAACGTGTAATTGAGACGGTGTGTCAACCCCAACCTACTCGGTGCTAAATAATACCCCAAAAATGCATAGTGCTCATAGTCATAATCATGAAACATACTTGATTTTATATGAGCTAGTTAGAAATTATGAAATTCATAAATATACTTGACATATGTGAACTAGCTATGATAACAATGCCGGATACCAACCATGATACATAAGCTTGAGATTCATGAAATTCATGCATAGGTGAATAAATCACCATAACTTGAAAATATAGATTCATAAGAGAATTTAGTGAAAACATGTAATCATAGTCATAAATGATGGACTGAATCATAAAAGAATTGAATTCGTAGAAGATCATGAGAGATTTCATCAAATTAGGTCTATCTAGAATTTCCATAAATCATAATTGGGACTTGAACTAAGAAATTGATTTGAAATTAGAATGAGGGTAGAAGAAACCCCCCATTCATGACCATACATACTTGGGCTTACTAATTCCTTGATCTGATTTGAGACCTAAGAAAATTGAGGAAGATGAAGATGAAGAACCCTAGTTCTTGAGAGATGATTTCTAACTTATGGTGTTTGAAGAGAATGAGGGTTAGGTCTAAGTAAAACCCTTTAATACACCCCTTAAGATACCCAAATAACCTCACTTAGGAGGTACAAATATAAAAATTTATGGAAATAAATCCCTAAAAAGATCACACTAAATTTCTATCTGCAATTGACCATGACTTAAACCACGAGTCATTGGTTCTTACCATGACTCGTGGTGACCATCCATTGTGGTGGTCGACCCAAATTTCCATTTTCCGATTCTCCTACAACGGACCCTTACAATGACTCGTCCTTTCCTACCTTGAGTCGATACATAACCCGTGGTCAGGGAACCCATCTTATACCCTTTTCTAAACTTCATCTTATGACTCCTCATCACGACCTGTTATAGGATCTCACGAGTCATCACTTAACTCATTGTCTCTGGAATGACTTAACATTTCCTAGACAACCGGCTCATGAGGAATTACATGATGGATCGTTATTAGGCACAATGACTCATCACATAGGTCATACTATTTGGAACCTGAAGATTCTCTGCAGCCTCTCACCATGACTCGACCACGACTGCGGGTACCAAGTAACGAGTCTTACCATGACCCATTCTCGAGGCATATTGTAGATTTTCCTGCTGGTTCATACTCTAAGCCTAGGATATGATCTTAGGGACTTCTGGGGTATTACATCACTTGTATTCATTTGCTCTTGTTTGATATTCGATTTACTTAAGCAAATATATTGTTTTGTTGTCATTCTATCTCGCCTTGCATACAGTATATGATTTATATGCACTCGCGTTTTTATGGCCAGGAGTTGCATTTAAATAGATGCAGGATCTGATGCACCTGTTATATGACAATCTCATTTGGCACTTGTCGTCAACTATACATTTTGGTGAGCTCCACTTTTACCTGGAGCTATGATGTGTCTAGCACTCCTTTTTATTTATACATATGTTATAGTATGGGCATGTCGGGGCCTTGTCCTAAACTTGGCGGAGATAGTTATACAAGTGTTGTATTCAGTAAAGGCTTCTTAAACATTATGGTATTGTATAAATGAAGTCAATTATCTCACTTATTACTTGTATCAGTTTGGCCAGTGATTCTCACTTGTATATATATAAAGCCTTAATTGCATCATTTGTTCAAATTTCACTTGTCATACCCCCTTCTTGGATCTATTTGTATAATAAATGTCATCAGGTTCTTGTCTGCCTCATCCGGGCTTAGGGTGTGACAAACTTAGCATAAGAGCCCTAGGTTCAAGTATCCTAGGGAATCTATGAAGATGTGTCTAGTAAAACCTTATTTATGAATGTTTTGAATGCCACATTTATGTTAAGAGGTTTCTTGGATATTTAAGAAATATGATCTTCTTTGATGATCTAGATCATGCGATAGAGAAAATTCATTAGAAGTATATGCTCCGGGCTTATTTTCATACAACTTACATATGTCAAAGGTAAAAATAGATCAAGACAAAAGGTCAAGATTAGCACTACCCAAAAGGCAACATCCACGAGGATACCGCTATTGAGACTCCTCGTACTAGCTCGTGAGAGCTCCCTTCAGTCCAACACCTCTAGGTCTATAGTTATATATAGTATAAGAGCCAACAAAGGTTCATGTGCCATTTGTACTTATAACAACACTTGTATCACCACCTAGTTCGTTTTAACAAGACATGAGAAGAAGCTTGCTTACATAGTTAGAGTAGTTACCAATATCGAGACATGGTGTAGTTTCTTCTAAGGAGGAAATAATTGGATGTAGAGTCTAAGATTTTCCTTCGCATGGACTCTTCGGTATTCATAGGTTCTAGTCCCATGGAGGACTATCAATAGTTTATTGATAATATATATTAGACATTCAGGGTTATGAATGTGTCAAAAGATAAAAACGATTGAACTACCTTCGTATCGCTTGAAAGATGGCAATAGCCAGACCAGAGATACACCTAGCATGCCGATAGGGCCCAGATGCTTACAAGATATCACCTCGAGGATGTAACTAGTTGGCTTTCATAAGGTATGTACATTCAAACACCCCAAATAGGTATTTTAATTATTTTTGAGGATATATATATGCCCAGAATGATCCATGCTTTTGCAGTAAATAATATGCGATCAAAGAAGAGGGTCAAGAGTATTGAGGGTTGGACATAAGTTATAATCTGTTAGGATATTTAGAGTAGAAAAAGGCATAATGCTAGTCTATCATAGTAGAAGAGTATTTGTTGCATGAAATAGAGAAGAACGACAATTGAATAACATAGACCTGGTTGCTCATAAAATAGAGTTCTCAGTTAGGGAAAGATGGATTGAATAAAGTTCCCTAGAAGCAAAAATACATGACTTATATGAGTTTTGAAGATGTTATAAAGGAGTGGTATAATTTGCAGTTCTTACGTTGAAGAGTACTTGTTATGCACATGAAGTAAGAAAGAGATATCGATTTATTAACTTGAATCAGTTGTAAAGGCATACCTAGAAGTGTGCTATGAAGAATTTTCTAGACTTTAACCAAAAAGAGAATCCATTATCGATGTGAATTTTGGTACCTAAACTATATAGTTGAAAGAGTTGATAGAGAAATTGATATGTTACCTTAATAGAAGATACATTTTACCTAGTGCGGCACTGGATTCACTCACATCATTTATATGAAAGAAAAAGATGGTTCTTACACATATGTAGAGATTATTACAGCGGAATAAAAGTTACTATAAGGTATAGGCATCACTAGTTCATTTGATTCTATACTATCAAGGTTCAGTTGATATGCGTCTTCGAGGATCACTTGATTACATGTTATATGTCAATAAAGCTCACTTGTTTACTTCCCTAAGTAGGGGATGACCATGTGTGACCCAGTGATTAGATCGGACTTAGAAAGGACAACTCTAGTGATTGGATACATATGAGAAGAACTCTTAGGGAGATGAAAGACAACATGGCAAACAATTGCATATGTTTCTAGCCGAGTAAAGAAACACGAGCTGAAATACCCCACATGTGATTTAGAACAAGTAGCAATATGCTTGCAATCAAGATATGATAGGGTCATTGTATAGGATGTCCTTGTTTTCATAGGCTTCGATTGCTCATATGATTAAGTTGTCTTAGTTCATTTTATCACATGTTATGGCCTACATGCGTATATGATTATACTTGCTATATGTCTCATAGCCATTTTGGCCAGGTGTCACTTGTCCCTATAGCTCAGTAGTTCTCATGTCATATGCCCTTGTTGGACCACCTGCCCACATGTTATATATATCTTAGCTCATTTGCTTATATGTTATATGTTTCATAAATCATTTGTTTATAGTTTATATGTGTTTTATAGAACACTTGCTTATATGTTATATGCATCATAGAACATTGGCCTGTATGTTACATGTTTAAAGATTATTGTCTATATAAGTATTCATTTTACAGATCACTTACTCGTATGTTATAGAAATCATAGGATACTTGATCATAGGTTGTACGAATCATAGGTCACCTGTCTATATGTTACATGCTTCAGAGATCATTTGTCTACATGTAATATACCTCATAGTTTACCTGCTTGGGTATTACATACCTCATGGTTCAATTGCTCAGATGTTGAGGTTCTTTTTCTCATATGTTTATGCTCACCTGTTCATGTGTAATAGTTCATCTTCTTATGATTCATATTCCACTTGCTTATGTGGCTATATGTCTTATAGACTACTTACAAATATATTATAGGCTTTTGTAGCTTTAGTGCTCAGGAGTTATGTGCTCACCTAGTCCATTTGCTCAACGTGTTTATAGCCCACTTGCTAACGTACTATGCGTTTTTATAATTCACCTCGCCATATGTTACATGCTTTATAGTTCATTTGCCACGTGCTACCATATAGTTCATGTGCTCATATGCTACAGGCTCTCATAGTTCATCTGCTCATAGTTCACATGTCACAGCTCATTTGTCTATGTGTCATGCTCCTTTTAGGATCACCGTTCATATACGAAATGCTTTTTTTGTGGATCACCTATTTGTGGGGTAAATTGTCCTTTTTATGCTCATTTGCTTATGTATAGCTTAGACATTATGTGACTTATTTGTTCATACATTTAATGCCCCTCTATGCTTGTTTAAATATGTATTAGATACATTGGGATAAAGTTCCCGCACATCGTGGTGAAGTGGGATCTTCGTGAGGAAGGGTTTAGCGCATACATGAATTTTAGTACAGCCATTACCCATACACGTATGGCAATGTAGAGTGCTCTATTCAAACATGGAATGATTTATTGAGAACATGTGTAATAGATGGTTGGTGAAATAACAATTACAATTGAAAAAACAAAAATGAAGAAAATAAATATCTTCAGGTTGAGGCGCGGATTCGCCCTCTTAAGGAGATTCAAGCCCACCGCAGCAAAACTTGCTCTGGCCCAACAGTAATCTTCTGACTTGTCCTCCAAGATACAACAACCAACAACACTGTATGACTCAACAAACTTTTGGAAAAGGTTGAGTCCAAAGCTCCACACAAAAGAACACCTTCCTTTAGCTAAATAAAACTCTCTTTTACTCAATTTCTTTCTCGTATTGGAAAAGCTTCAAGAATAGGCCCAGAGTTAAAATTAAAAAGTGCAAAAACTGGCCAAAGTTATCACAGGACGGACGACCCTAATACTCAGCTGTGGTAGGATACCACGAGTTTTCATATGCAGTCGCGTTTGGGAAGTCAGGGAATCATAGTAAACAACGGACGGTACAATCACCCGTTGTCGTGAACAATGAGCCGCTGTCACCAGTCGTTGGGAGGTTTGGACTTAGGCTGAGGAGAAAGAAACGGGCCATCCCACGATCCGTGGTGAGAAACAATGGTCCGTTGTTTCAAGTCGTTACTGGTTGGTTGGGGTTTCTAGTGCATTCAACGCGAGAACCACGATCAGCGGGAAGGGCACAAACGAAGTCATGGTGAGGATCGTGGGAAAGGGGAGTCGATTGTCTAAGGAGTTGACGATGGTCGATTCAATGACTCGTGGTTTGAAGTAATGACTTATCCCGATAAGTCATGGGAAGGGATCTGAGATGTGTTACGAGGCAGTGCACCCGATCACTTGATACCACAAACCGTGGTATGTTGCCACAACTCGTTGGGTCGGTCATTGTCTGTCCAGGACAGTTTTTCAGGGAAATTATTTTAAGGGTATTTTCGACCTTTCCTCATTTTTAACCCCTAAACTATGTCGTTTTGGATATTTTCTGAGTATGATAATATGAGTTAAGTCCTTTAGACATGCCCATTCTCATGCAAGGATTCTCGGAGAGTGTTTTTGGGAGATTCAAGGCCTTCTTCCCCCAAATTTTTCTTCAATTTCTTTGTGGGTGTTTAAGGAACTTCGAGTCTCTCCATTCCCAGGTACGTAAGGTTTTAAAATGGGATTAAAGTCATGAATTCTCCTACCCAAATTCCATGGGGTTTTACCCAAAGCATGTCAAATGATTTCTCCTTGTGGGTATATGTTTTGATTGAGTTTTATTTATTGAAATATGGATGTTGGGCAGGTTTAGTATTATTTTCATCAAAATCATGTTTCAATTTTTTAAATCTAAATTGCCAATTTATGGAAGTTCATGAAAATTATGATTTATGATGAATATTCATTATTTTAAGTTTATTGATTAAGGGAATGCATGAATCCAAGTTACCCATGTTTATGAGCATATTTTGAAAGAATTTGGGTATGATGAAGCATTGGAGTACCCTATATGATGAAGAATGATTTATGATTTACGAAACGAATTTCATGATTTACCAGTTATGATGTTGGCCGATAGAAAGGGCCTTGATTCTTGGCAAAACATGTTTTAAAGGGGATCAATGATGATAAATGTTATATCTTAGACAATGAATTTTTATGCATGATGTTAATGACTTATGTATGAGCCTATATGTATGTTTTTGGGAGCCGTGTCTAGCACCGAGCAGCCCGGCGTTCAAAGGACTACGCCGGTGTCTCATAACCACGTGCCACTGTAGTGGCTGTGTAAATGTTGTGATGTAATGATAATGATCCCTCAAATGTTATATCACGCCTTATGCAACCCTCGCCTAGCAAGCCGTAGGGCCTGGCTTTTGCTCACTTGAGCGAGATAGTGTGGCATCATGAAAGACTCTACCATGATGGTGTCGGTTATGACGAGTCATCCCATTGTTTCACATCTTTTATGCATTGTTATAATTATGTTATTGGCTCAAGTTATATTATGATAAAGTTATTTACACTTATGATAATGAATGGTTATGAATGATTTAAAATTCTTGAGCCTTATGTTTCATTGTGAAGAATTTTGATGCAAGCATGATGTCCTTCTCTTATGTCTATTTATGAGTTTACCTTGCTTTTAAAATGTCCATTTTACTTACATTGCATACTCAGTACATTCCACGTACTGACCGCATACTTACTATGCTGTATCGTTTCTTGATGCAGGGTCTGGATCTCAAGCTCATCCTCACCCTTAGGCCATCTCAGCTTACGCTTTCAGCTTGTTGGTGAGTCTTCATGCCCCGAGGGCTGTTTTGCAGACTTTCGTGTTGTTTACGTTCAGCTTTTGGTCGGGTTAGTTGGGGATTTTGTCCCATCAACCCATCTTGCGCTAGGGAGGCTTTCTGGACAAGTATGTGCACTCAGCTATGTAAATGTTGGTCTTTTCTTGATGCTATGTTATGATTATGTTCCGCTATATCTTTATAATTATTGTTCCGCTTATTTGAATGAGAATAGTCGCATGCATGAGCCATGGGTCGTGACTTGGGGTCCCTGTGGTCCCAAGAATAGGCTCGGGAGTTAAAATTGAAAAGCGTAGAAAACTGGCAAAAATATCACTGGACGGACGACCCTACGACCTTGGTAGATACAACGAGTCGTCATATGTAGTCGTGGTTTGGAAGTCAAACGGGAATCATAGTAAACAACGGATGGTACAACTTAATTCGTCGAACAACAAGTCGTTGTCACCGCCGTTGGGAGGTTTGGACTTAGGCTGAGGAGGAAGCAACGGGCCATCCCATGATCCGTGGTGAGAAACAATGACCCGTTGTTTCAAGTCATTACTGGTTGGTTGGGGTTTCTAGTGCATTCAATTGATGGAAACCACAACTCTTTGAAGGCACAATGAGTCGTGGTGAGGCTCTTAAAGGAGGTAGTGCACCCGACGACTTGATACCACGAACCGTGGTATGTTGCCACAACTCGTTGGGTCGGTCATTGGTTCATCCAGGACAGTTTTCAGGGAAATTATTTTAAGGGTATTTTCAACCTTTCCTCATTTTTTAACCCCTAAAATACGCGTCGCTTTTGGATATTTTTTGAGTATGATAATATGAGTTAAGTCTTAGACATGACCATTCTCATGCAAGGATTCTAGAGAGGCTTTTTTTGGGAGATTCAAGGCCTTCTTCCCCCAAATTTTCTTCACTCCTTTTGTGAGTGTTTAAGGAACTTCGAGTCTCTCCATTCCCAAATATGTAGGGTTTTAAAATGGGTGGAATTCTTCCCACCCATGCCCAATTTCGATTAAAGTCATGAATTCTCCTACTCAAATTACATGAGGTTTTACCCAAAGCATGTCAAAATGATTTCTCCTTGTGGGTATATTTTGATTGAGTTTTATTTATTGAAATATGCATGTTGGGCGTGTTTAGTATTATTTTCATCAAAATCATGTTTCAATGCTTTTTTAAATCTAAATTTCTTATTTTTTTTATTTTTTTTATTTTTTTTATTTTTTTTATTTTTTTTATTTTTTTTATTTTTTTTATTTTTTTTATATCATGTTTTATAGTTACCCATGTTTATGAGCATATTTTGAAAGAATTGGGTATGATGAAGCATTGGGCAATTCCCATATGATGAAGAATGATTTATGATTTAATAAACGAATTTCATGATTTATCGATTTATGATGTTGACCGATAAAAAGGGCCTTGATTCTTTGGCTAAGCATGTTTAAAGGGGATCAATGATGACAAATGCTATATCTTAGCCAATGAATTTTTATGCATGATGTTAATAACTTATGTATGAGCCTATATGTATGTTTTTGGGAGCCGTGTCTAGCACCGAGCAACCCGACGTTCAAAGTGACTACGTCTGTCTCATAACCACGTGCCACCGTGGGTTGTAATGTTAGATATAATGATAATGACCCCTCAAATGTGATATCACGCCTATACACGACTCTCGCCTAGAGAGTCAGGGTCGGCTCTGCCCACTGAGCGAGAGATAGTGGGGCATCATGAAAGGCTCTACCATGATGGTGTCGGTTATGAAGAGTCCTCCCATTGTTCCACATATTTTATGCATTGTTATAATTATGTTATTGGCTCAAGTTATATCATGATAAAGTTATTTACACTTATGATAATGAATGGTTATGAATGATTCAAAATTCTTGAGCCTTATGTTTCATTGTGAAGAATTTTGATGCAAGCATGATGTCCTTCTCTTATGTCTATTTATGAGTTTACCTTTATTTTTAAAATGTCTTTACTTCTCATTTTGCATATTCAGTACATTCCATGTACTGACCGCATATTTTTCTATGCTGTATCATTTCGACAGGGTCCGGATCTCAGGCTCATCCCACCCTTAGGCCATCTTAGCTACGCTTCAGCTTGTTGGTGAGTCCTCATGTCCCGAGGGCTGCTCTTACGTGACTTTCGTGTTTTTTACATTCGCTTGGTCGGGTTAGTTGGGGATGTTGTCCCATCAACCCATCTTTATGTATTAGAGGCTTTAGTACAAGTATGTAGTACTCAACTATGTAAATGTTGGTCTTTCTTGATGCTATGTTATGATTACGTTCCGCTATATCTTTATGATTATCGCTCCGCTTTTATTTGAATGAGAATAGTCACATGCATGAGCCATGGGTCGACTTGGGGTCCCTTGTCCTATGTCTACGATTCGGGTGTATGTTCGTGTGACTACTCTATCTTTTTCTTCTACCTAACATAGGACAAGACTACCACTATTTATAGTGAAGAATTTTTCCTGTAACGAATTGGAAGAATGTGGATAATAAAGTGGGTAAGTAATGGGAGAATTATGCCTTAGGAGGTTCATAGGTTACAAGACATAATGAGGTAGAATAATAAAATGGAGGTTATAGAATAGTAAAGGTCACATTCATCATCATGAATGTGAAAAATAAATATTTTATTTTATTATATTAAAATTCCCTAAACAAAATTCCAACAATCCCCCACTCATTTTAATATTAAAGCAAGAGAGTGTATCAGCTGAAGGGAGACTATTATGCATAATAACGGTGTGCTCTACATTGAACCTTCACTTAGTAAAACAGTAATCTTTTCTCCAGAGTCGTAGTGATCTCAAACTTGAACTATGACTGCTTAAGGGAAATAAAGTATCACTGATAACACACAATAATCAAGGTGTTGACATGAGCTTTAATAGCCAGCACATTAGAACCTTGTGATATCCCGATTTTTCATGAGGTCTTTGAGAAAAGCCCTAATTCTCATAGGAAGCGGACTACTTCCACACTCACATAGGTGAAACTGCCGAGAGTGCTCCTGTAAGTTTAGCACCCCACTCATATGAGCTACAAATTTTCATTAATTTTTTTTTTAAAAAACTCAACCTCCACAAATCATTACAGAAAAATGCACTCACATCATAGGGAGGATTAAAAATAATAGTTCATTTCACAACAAGTCATCATATGATTCTTTTTTACCATTGAACTTGGTTATAGAATTCTAGTCCCCAAAGTTGGGTTTCCTCATATATGACTCACGAATTTATGGGCTTCAATCCCATCCCCCTCGATGTGCTCAGACCTTTTCTCTTGCCAAGACCTTAGTCAGTGGATCTGCAAGATTATCACAAGATTTGACATAATCAATATTAATGGTACCACTTGTCAAATATGATCTCACTAAGTGATCGTGTTTTCTCCTTATGGGTCTCGGGATTTACTGCTTAGAAATATTGAACTCTACCAATTGCAACAGTATATCACAATGAATTAAAAATAGGAGGAATTGGTTTTTCAAAATAAGGTATTTGAAATAAATTCTAACCCAATTCGCTTCCTCACTAGATGAAGCTAAAGCAATTAGTCCTACTCCTCCATGGTAGAGTTAGCAATAATCATTTACTTTTTGATTTCCAACAAATAGCGCCACCTCCTAAAGTAAAAATATAACTTGTAGTAGAATAGGAATCACTAGGACAGTATTCCAATATGCATCAGAAAAGCCTTCAAGTACAGTAGGATATTTTTTTATAAAAACAAGCCACAATTTTTTGTGCCAAGTAAATATCTCATAACTCTCATGGCATGCCAATGTTCATTACCTGGCTTGCTTGTAAACCCGTTAAGTGCTCCGACAGCATATGCAATATCAGGCCGAGTGCACCCTCAAGTTACATATCTCAGCTTCCAATTAAAGCTAGCATACCTCTTTTGATTTATCACATCATTTTCACTTTGGTAAAGAAACAAGTGAACACTTGAATCAAAAGGAGTTACAACATGCTTTTGCAGTCAAGAAAATTGTATTTTTTAAAATTTTCTCAACATAATGTGACTGATCAAGAAAAAATTCCATCACATGTTTTAGTAATTTTTATTCCAAGAATAAAATTTGTCTCACCAAGATCTTTCATATCAAAATGGCTTCTAAGAATAGTCTTAGTTTCTCCAATAACATTCATGTTAGAGCCAAAGATCAATAAATCATCAACATAGAGATAAACACAACATGTGAATTATTTCAAGACTTATGATAGATGCATTTATCACACTCATTTGTTTTAAAATTATTTTCAATCATGCAGGAATCAAACTTCTCATGCCATTGCTTTGGTGCCTGTTTCAAGCCATATAAGGATTTAGTAAGTTTACATACTTTTCTTTCTTGTCCCGCTTCAACAAAATCTTCGGGTTGTTCCATATAAATCTCTTCATTTAGGTCTCCATTTAAAAAAATAGTTTTTACATTATTTAATGAATATGCAAATAAAAATTGCAGCAATAGCAATTAAAAGTATAATGGATGTAATTCTCGTTACCGGAGAAAAAGTATCAAAAAATTTTAGGCCTTCTAGTTGCTTGAAACCTTTAGAACCTAGTCTAGCCTTATATTTATCAACGACTCCATCCGGTTTTAACTTTTTTCTTAGGACCCATTTACACCCAAGTGTTTTACAATCCGGTGGTAAATCAACTAACTTCCAAGTTTTATTGGAATTTAGTGATTCCATTTCATTATTTACAGCCTCTTTTCAAAAAATAGCATCATGTGAAGATAAAACTTCTTTTAAAGTATGAGGGTCATCTCCAACATTAAAAACATAAAAATCAGGACCAAATTTTTCTTCCTACTTCTAGCTCTTTACTTCTTCTTAACTCAAAAATCATCATTTTCTTTATTTATCAAGATAGTAAAAGAACTAGGTAGTGACAAAATATTTTCTTCAGTCTTTTGACCCCCACTATTTTTAGAATCAAATGAAAATTTATTTTTATGAAAAATAGCATCACCTGATTCTATTATTATATTATCTTCAAGATTAAAAAATCTATAGGCTGTACTGTTTGAAGCATAATCAAGAAAAAGCACAAGTAGTAACTTTTTACCCAATTTAGTTTTGGGATCCATTAGCCTCACATTGGCTAGGGCAACCCAAAACTCTTAGATATCTCAAATTTGGCTGTGACATTTCCACAACTCAAATGGTGTTAATTTTGTCCTTTTATGAGGCACCCAATTTAACACATAACAAGCAGTCAAAATAGCTTCACCCCAGCGCCTCTAGTGCACTGACTCAATAAGCATGGCATTAATCAACTCAACTAAAAAGTTCTATTTTTTTTCTTTCAAGCACACCATTAGGATGCAGGAGAATAAGCTGGGCAGTTTCATAAATTATTTCCAATTATCTAACAAAAGAATTAAAACTCATTAGACATATTCATGACCTCTATCACTTCTAATTCTTTTTATTTTTCTGTCAAACTAATTTTCAACCTCATGGAGTTTTCAAAAGCATTAATTTTATTTTCATCAAGTAAACGTACTTAGAAAATCATCAGTAAAAAGGGATAAAACATTCATTTCCTCCATGAGTTAAAATTCCTCCAAATTCACAAATATCAAGCAGGAACTCATTCTCTAATAAATCAGTTTTTTTTTTAACTTGAAAGTGAGGCCTTTTAGTGATTTTAGCTTACTACAAGCTTCACACTTTTCAAAATTCTTTTAACTATTGGGATTAATCCTGAACTTCTCATGATTCCTACATAACGATAATTGATATGACACAAACGAGCATGCCAAAATTAGTAGAAGAGAGCATGTACATAGAAGTAGAAACTTTATTCATTTCAACATTCAACTTGAACATACCATCACAAGCATACCCCTTTCCACAAAATTTCTTTTACTATTACATATTGATCAGATTCCATAATTTGTTTGAAGCCTGCTTTATTAAGAAGAAAACTAGACATCACATTTTTTCTCATAGGAGTAAAAATTACATCTTTTGATGATAATATCCTTCCAGAGGTAAAGCTCAACTCGACATCTCCCTCTTCAAGCATCTTCTGTGTGGTGTGAGAATCACCAAGCATGATGGTTTTGGGATCCTCAAAAGGAGTATATATATTGAAGGTGAACCGCCTTTGTCATAACAGATATGATGGTTTGCACCAGAATCATCCCACCATCCATCATACATTCAACCATGTTTATGTATATCACCGCCACAAAAGGCTCTTCGGTAACGTTTGACTCGAGGTATAGGACCATGTTTCAAAATTTGCAAAATCAAGCAATATGCCCACTCTTGCCACAAACAAAGCATGATCCTCTATCTTGATGTTGTTGATTTTCTTTCTTGGTTACCACCATTATTTTTTCTTGGGAGGTCTACCATTATTTTTCTTGAGATTTTTCTTCTTAGGCTTCATAGAAGTTATTTTTTTAGTATCAGAAAAGCATTATTTGAAGTAATTAAATTTACCTTCAGAGGTCGCTTCCTTCGATTGTAAAAGGCATCTTGGCCCCTTGCCTCCTCTTTCCATGCGGATTCGCATTATCAATGTTCAAGTGAGGTTTCCTTTTTGTTTGTGGCGCATAGTTTTTTGAAAATCCTTCCAAGAAGGTGGAAGTTTATCTATGGCACAAGCAATAAGGTTATCTCCATTTTTATTTCCTCGGACCCGAGCCTAACACCCATTATAAAGTCTTGAGCTTGGACTACTACCGATTTGTTGTTCACCATTTGGAAATGAAAAAATCTGCTAGCAGCGTATTTTTTCGCTCTAGCCTCCTCGGTATCATACTTACTCTGCAATGCTTTTCAAAATTTCTTTGCACTAGAGTAGGTTCTATCATAATAATCATAGAAATTACTTCCGACAGACAATTAAGATAATGTGACATTTTTAAGAATCATCATCATACTTTTCTACTTTCTTGAAGAGAAATTAGTTCATCATCACCATGAAAAGTTGTCTACTTTATTTGGATTCTTCAGTTAAAACATAAGACACATTGAGAAGACTTAAGTAGAAAAATACTTTACCCTTCCATCGCTTAAAATGAGTACCGTTGAACCGAAATGGCTTGTTAAGATCTCCCATCTTGACATCCGCAGATTTTTCAATTGTATCCATTGAGTCTCCTTAAATTGTTGGTGAAATTACAATTACAATTGAAAAAACAAAAATGAAGAAAATAAATATCTTCAGACTGAGGCGCGGATATCTCGCTCTCTTTAAGGAATTCAAGCCCACTGTAACAAAACTTTACTGATCCAGCAGTAATCTTCTCGACTTGTCCCCTCCAGGATACAACAACCCAACAACACTATATTACTTAACAAACTCTGGACAAGTGTTGAATCAAAAGCTCCCCACAAAAAGAACACCTTCCTTTAGCTAAATAAAAACTCTCTCTCCTTTACTCACTTTCTTTCACTTGTTTTTTCTTCTACTCAAACACAAGATAATACTACCACTATTTATCGGTGAAGAATTCTTCCTTGTAATGAATTGGATGAATGTGGGTAATAAAGTGGGTAAGTAATGAGAGAATTATGCCTTAGAGGTTACATAGGTTACAAGGTATAATGAGGTAGAATAATGATTAGTAAAGGTCACATTCATCATCATGAATGTGAAAAATAAATATATTTTTTTTTTAATAATATTAAAATGCCCTAAACAAAATTCCAACAGATTTCATAGGAAACAAGAATGATCATTTGTCCCTTAGTGGACTTGATAATGACAAATGGTCCCTCCAAAGATCACAATGGTACCATTTGAATTATGGGCGATACAAATCTCCTATTGGTTGGTTTGAAAGGGATAAAACATAGATACTTGGTCTAGATTTGATCCATCAAGTAGTTGAAAATTTAAGTTGATTTAGGAGAGATTTAAGATCGCTTAGATCTGCCAGAAATCCTCTTCAAGTGTGCGACGCAGAGATTTAGAGTTTCACATTGACGACTAAATGTTCTTACAAGTTTCTCCTACAAAGGTATCATAAGATTCAGAAATAAAGGAAATTCAATCCTGTCATGACCCGACCATAGATCTGGATGTAACATGGGGTAATGTTGCCTGCTTACACACAAGTGCACGTGGTTGTCAAGTAATATAGGATTAGAAGTACCAATTCTCGATCCCTCGGAGACTTGTGAGATCAATCGTTTTAAGGTTATTACTTTATTTTGCTATTCTAACAAAACAAATAAAATGAGGAATGATTTGAAGAATTAAACTACTAAACTTAAAATGTAAAAATTAATTAAACTAAGATTGTTGCAGACACTTCAAATGATGACAGAAAAATGTAGGAAATGACACTTTCTGTGACGTTGAGTTACCAAGACGTGATTATGCTAGATTGATTCCTCCTAAGGCTGCTAGTTGCAAGTTACTATCCCATTTCTTGCACTCTCCCCAGCATCAAGAACTATCTCATGAACCATACCTATATCCTTATGGTCGCAGGAGAAATATGAAATGACGGTTATGCCTACTTCAGTTTTAACTAAATAGGGTTGAAGGGTATATGCTTATATTCAACAACAACTTCTAATCTTCAAATTCCTATTTTATATTTACTTTTAACCCTTTCGGTTCCCTTTCCCAAGTTCGACCAAAAGCCAACGCATTTACTCACGTTGATCGTGCTAGTGAATAAGCAATTATAACAAGTAAAAATAAACAACCTTTTATGAAAGAATCAAAACTAGCAATCAACAGTCTTTCAAACTTCAACTATCAACTATGGACAAAACCCTAGAATGGGCATTTAGCCACTTATAGACAAGTGGAAAAACATACAAAATCATCATCATTCTCGCAAACAAGAAAGAAAAGAAGAAACCAAGTAGAACTTGTCTCTCCTCCCAAATATGCGTTTACAACCTTTAAAAATAATGAACAATATGATAATTGATATGCTAAAAATTCCCTAGATGTTATATATATAGGTGAGCCTTCAAATGATGCTTTTTCCCTCAAGTAATTGGCTTAAAACTTAGAAAATCTCATCCAAGCAAGGTCTGTCATGCCGCCCCATGTATAGCACTTCAGAGTTAGTCACCTCTCTAAAGGCTGGCTTCTGGACGCCCCACTCTCACCATAGTACCAAGGACTTAGCTAAATTTCTACACTTCTAACACCTCTCGGGAGCCCCACTCATCAACATAGCACCAGAGTGTTAGTCAAAGTTTTGAGCTTAAAGACCCTTTCTAGCGCCCCACTCACCATAGCACCAGAATGTTAGGAAAATTTCCTAAGTCTTGAATGCTTATGGGGCTCCATGCCATCCATTTCGCCAAGGTGTTAGTCAAATTCTCATCTCCGTGAGCCGAGGCACTGGGGCCCCACGCCATTCATAGCACCAAATTTGGTGCATTTTTCATCCGAAACACACGTGTTGGGCGCACCACGCCATCCATAGCCCCATGCCAACTTTCGCAAACTCTTCTTCTTCTTTCGCACACCTTGAGTCATTTTGGGTCCTTTTTCCTTGGTTTCTTGCTCAAAATATATAGAAATATTCATTAGCTCACAAGACACAAAAAACATGAATTCATACATTTTATAAGGATTATGAACTCCAAACAAAGCAAAATATGGGTAAAAACATGGCAAATGGGCATAAGAATATGCCCAATATCACTCACTCCCACACTTAAACCATTGATCGTGCTTGGAACAATCCTTAATTCCATGCACAAACTCATATTTTTCATCACTTATCATCCCTATCAATTCACACTCTCAAACAACTACTAGAGCATACGATTAAGTGGTTCATCAACTTATAGTAATTCACACATTGCTATGCGTGAGATATCACATTCAAGATTACACAACTTCTATAACCGACTCACTTTTCAAAAAGAGGCCAACATTATTAAATACAAAACGCAACATATAGTACATTAACTTAGAATCTTATGCCCCTCACTTTAGTGATGTTCCTCTCTCAAATTATCAATGCAAAGCATGATACATAATAAGAGCCCATTTGCATTGGCTTATTTTAAGTGTTTTTATGCCAAAATAGCTTTTAAGTAATTTTATAGTGTTTGGATAAATTAAAAAAGTGCTTTTAAGAACTTAATTCTAAGGTAAAAGAACAAAAATAAGTCAAAAGTCATAAGTTAGTGTTATACCCCGAAATCCCTAAGATCAGACCCGGAAGTTGAAATGGAGAATAATAATTTTTGCACCAGGTCAGAGAAGGAGTCATCCTGTGACCCGTCTGAATGACCACGAGTCATTAAGTGACTCATGGTGAGAATTTTGACTTAAGTTGTAAAACTCAAGTTCTGCAATATCGGCATGACCACGAGTCGGCTCTACCACACGACTCGTTAGGGTCACCATGGTCGGGTTGGTTGAAGAAAGGAGAATTTTGGGCAGTAAGGGAAATGAGAGAAATGACCCGTGATGTTCCCCATGGTGAGCCCCAGGTGAAGTTAAGGCCAGTGTACTTGACGACTTCAGGCCACGCAGTCGTGGCCAAGGACGACTACTCGTCCAGTCCCTCGTTAGGACTGCACTGCTTTTTTCCCGCAAGTTTATTAAGGGCTTTTCCATAATTCCTATGATCCTAAGGCCTAAACTATGTCGGTTTAAGCTATTTATAGTGAGATTTAAGAGGGGTAAGTTCATTCTAAGTTATTCCTAATTCATGCATGCAAGTTTAGAAGTCTAGAGGGGTGATCAAGCTTAATTTCTTCTAAGTTCTTCCTCAATTATTCCTTGGGCAATCGTAAAAGTTGTAGAATCGCATTCTCTCGGGTATGTAAGGTTAAGAATGGGTGAAATTATTCACACCCATGCCCAATCCCTCTTTAATTCATGAAAGTCTACATGTTGATTCTATGGGGGGTTTTAACCCAATGCCATGAATTTAAGCATGTTTTTACCATTGAATTATGATTCATGAGCAAGTTTCACAATGTTTTAAATTATAAATTATGTTTTCAAGTTTTATAAATTATGATGCCCTCCAGAAAGTTATTGAAAGTTGAGATCTATGATGTATGTTCAAGTATGATTAGATATTTATGAGAAAAAGCATGTTTTAAAGTTACCCATGTCTATGACAGTTTTCAAGTGAATCAAGTATTTTCAATCATGATTAAGTATTGGGCATGCCCATATGTTCAAGTATGATTTATGATTTCATGAATTAGCTTACCACATGGTTTTGGAGTCAAGACTCCCAATTATGTTCAGCTTGTGGTATGGCTTGAGCTAAGACTCCTCATGTATGATTTCGCATTTGATATGTATATGATTATTCAACTTTGTCAATAGATGATGGTTAGCTTCGTTGAAAAATGATGGAGAGCATATGTACATTTTTGGGAGTAGTGTTCTAGCACTGAGAAGGTTAAGGGTCAGTCAACCCTATGCTTTGTGAACTAATGGTACACGTAGGTATGCTCTTGTGAGCTCTCCCCTTCCCTGCTAAGGGGCCCTCGCCAATGATATCGATATCATGGTAGCGTCCTTAGCCTGACAAGGCTTTGGACAGTTCTACCCACTTGAGTGTGATAGTCAGGACCACGTAAGGCTCCATCATGGTAATGCGGTTATATGATCTAGCTCCCATTACTCATGAGTTTAGTTATGCATGTTTATCATTCTTGATATATACATATGTTTTAAGCAGGTTTAACCCAATGTTCAGTTTTAATTATGGTTATCAGTTTTCAACTTTGGGTCATTCGAATCAGTTATGATATGCAGTTATGTTCAAATCATAAATTTAGAAAATAACATGCAAGCCTTACTCTCAAAATCTTATCTCGATGATGTTTTATGAAATGCATTATTTCTGATTTTACTTACTTAAGCAGTTTTACTTACCTTGCATACTCAGTACATTCCACGTACTGACCGCATACTCTATGCTATATTGTCTTATGACATGCTCCGATCTTCTACCTCGCCCGTCACTAGCCGCTGGAAAGCGCATCCGTCTCAGTTGGTGACTCCTCATCTCCCGATGCGAACGCGGCACGAAAGGCCTTTGTATTTTCAGTTTCAGACTTAGAGAGCGTTGGGGTTCTACCATCAACTCATTAGAATTAAAGGCTTTTCGTATTATTAGTATATAATCAAATTTAGATTCGTGTATGTATTATGATGTTATGTTATGTTTAGATCCCTGCTATGTTATTGTGATAAATCTTCGCTTATATTGATTAATTTAGATCATATTTTCATGCTATGGGTCGACTTGAGCCTCTCGGGCCCATTTGTCTCGTGTCTCCCGATCCGGGCCTATGTTCGGATCATGACAAACTTGATATCAGAGAATTAGGTTTTGAAGTGTCTTAGGATGTCTGAATGACACATTAAGTAGAGTCTTTTTCATGGGTATGAAGCGCACCACACTTATGACGAAGAGGCTATGAAACATTTAGGAAAAGTTCCCTTCTTTCATGATCTATGTCATGCGGCGAAATTCTCTCTTCTTTCTATCCTTCTAACTCATGCTATAATGCCTTTGCAGAGTCATGCCTCCCTGTAGAGTTAACGGCAGAAGGATCGAAACGGAAAATGGCCACGAGGATGGCAATGGAGACAGGCATCAACAGCCCCACCATCCCATGAGAGAACGATGCACCTGAGCCGGTTGCCCACGCTGAATTTAGGGCAGCCATTCAGATGCTAGCACAGGCCTTGAATGCCCAGGTCAATCACCAGGAGGTAGCGCATGTTCCTCAGAACGGAATGCGGTGGCAGCACGAGTCAGAGATTTTCTAAGGATGAACCCTCCAGAGTTTCTTGGGTCAAAGGTTGACGAGGATCCACATGAGTTCATCGACGTATTCCTAAAGATCACCCAGTCATGTGGGTGAACAGAGGAGTGCGCCGACTTAGCCTCATACCAGTTGAAAGGGATTGCGCACATTTGGTTTAAACAATGGAAGGATAGTAGGGCAGCAGGAGTAAGCCCTATCAGTTGGGATGAGTTCCATGCCGCTTAGATCAGTTCTTCCCCGTGAGATGAGGGAGATGAAAGTGGTCGAGTTTGTAAATCTAAAGTAAGGAAAGATGAAAGTGCAGGAGTATGCCGTAGATTTCACTCATCTATCCAAGTAATGCACCAGAGTTAGTGGTTGATCAGGAGAGCTCGAGTGAGCAGGTTTATACATGGAGGCGTACTCACCCGACAAGGATTGCAGATCGCAACATCTCATCAGGATATGGATTTTCCTCAGATAGTCTTGTACGCCCAACAGATGGAGGTGGTGCATGTGAGAGAGAGAGAGAGAGATACCAAGAGGGCCAGGACAGACAATTATGGGTTCTCTCAACAAAGACTAGGTGGTGGACACCGTCAACAAACTCACTAGGAGACTGTCGCTCTAACTTCTTTTGGTATGGTGTGCCATCCAGATCTAGGCATGACCAGAGAGGACAAGCATCAGGCTTTATAGGCCAGAGCAGCAGTTCCACAGATTCCAGTATCCCAGTTTGGCGCATTAAGTGTTTTCTGAGACAATACGTATCCGTGCTTGGCGGGCAGGCTGTGTGCTTGCTTTGGGTGTGGGAAACTCGAACATATGCTTATAAATTTTCCAGCAGCTAGACAGGGCCATGATAGGGGCTGAGGCCCAGCTTCCAGCTCAGCAGCTCCATTAGCACACCCAACTCAGCAGGGCACTTCTTTAGCAATGTGGCTTACGCAGCCAAAATAGACTGCATGCCCTAGCATCCCACTAGGAGCATGAGGTCTCTCCCTAAATGTAGTCACTGGTATGGTACGAGTTTTCCACCTTGATGTGTATACTTTGTTAGATCCAGGGGCTACTTTGTCTTTTGTGACCTCTTATGTTGCTCATAGCTTCGAGTCGGGCCTCAAATCCTATCGAACCCTTTCTCAATCTCTACTCCGTTCGACGCTTCAATTATAGCTCGACGGGTGTATAGAAATTTTCCTATCACAGTTCTTAAGAAAATCACCTCAGCAGATCCAGTAGATTTATCCATGACCGACTTTGATATTATCCTCGGCATGGATTGGCTGTTTGCATGTTATGCCTCAGTTAATTGTAGAACCCGGGAAGTAGAGTTCAGATTTCCGGGTGAGCCAGTCTTACAGTGGAAGAGTAGTTCAGCTATGCCTGTAGGTCGTTTCATTTCTTGCCTTAAGGCCAGAAAGATGATCTCTAAGGGTTGCGTGTACCATCTAGTTAGGGTTAAGGATGCTATGTCCGAGACCCCAACTCTCTAGTTAGTTCCAGTAGTATGTGAGTATCCAGTAGTATTCCCAAATGATTTATCAAGAATCTCTCCAAGAGGGAAATCGATTTTGGTATTGACCTTCTTCGATATATGCGAAATTTCTATATCAATTCCTCCTTATAGAATGGCCCTAACTGAGTTAAAAGAGTTGAAGAAACAGTTGGAAAGACTCCAGACAAGGGATTCTACCAGACCTAGCAAATCTCCATGGGGTGCGCCGTTCTCTTGGTTCGCAAGAAAGATGGTTCTCTTCATATGTGCATTGATTATCGACACTAAACAAGGTCACCATCACAATGTGTATCCATTCCCCAGAATTGATGATTTATTTGACTAGCTTCGGGGAAGTTATGTTTTTCAAAGATAGACCTCAGATCCGATACCATCAGCTCAGGGTTTGGGAGAGTGACATCCCAAAGACAGCCTTTAGGATGCGGTAGGGTCATTATGGAGTTTGTAGTTATGTCTTTGACCAACAAATTCTCCCCGCATCTTTATGGATTTGATGAAATCAGGGTGTTTAAGCCATACTTATTTTTAGATGTGTCTAGATGACATCCTTATATACTCCTGAGCGAGGAGGAGCATGCCAATTCACTTGAGGGTGGTGTTATAGACTTTGAGGATCGCCAATTATATGCTAATTCAGCCAAGTGTGATTTTTGTTAAAATCAGTGGCATTTGGGTATGTGGTGTCAAGTGAGGGTGTACAGGTAGACACTCAAAAGATAGAGACAGTAAAGAAATGGCCCGGACCAGTGAATCCTTCTAATATTAGAGCTTTTGGGTTTAGCTGGTATTATCTGAGATTTGTTGAGGGGTTTTCATCCATTGCAACCCCGTTGACCAAATTGACCCATAAGAAGGTGAAGTTCCAATGGTACGATGCTTCTGAGAAGAGCTCCAAGAGTTGAAGACTCAACTCAACTCAGCACCTGTGTTAACCCTACCCGAGGGTACCGATGGGTTATGGTATATTTTGATGCTTTGAAGATCGACTTTGGGTGTGTATTGATGTAGCATGGAAAGGTTATAGCATATGCTTCCAGCAAACTGAAAGTTCTGGAATTGGCAGCGGTAGTGTTTGCCTTGAAGATTTGGAGACACTACTTGTACGGGGTCCATGTGGATGTGTTTACGGACCACAAAAGCCTACAATATGTGTTTACTCAAAAGGATCTAAATCTACATCAAAGGAGGTGATTAGAGTTACTCAAGAATTATGATATGAGAGTCCTTTACTATCCGGGCTAATATGGTGGAAGACACATTTAGTAGGCTTTACTATGGAGAGTGTGTCTCATGTAGATGAGGGGAGGAAGGAGCTGGTAAAGGATGTGCTCGGTTTGCACGGTTGGGAGTTCATTTGGTTGACTCAACCAATGGTGGTATTGTTCAAAACGAGTCAGAATCATCCTTGGTGACTAATGTGAAAGCTAGGCAATACGAGGATCCTAGTTTGCAAAGTTAAAGGAAGCCATTCAGAATCCAAAGGTAGAGGTCTTCTCCAAAAGGGGAGATGGTGTGCTTTGATATCAGTGGTCACTTATGTGTTCCCGATGTCGATAATTGAGGGAGCTGATGTCGCATGAGGCTCATGGTTCCAGATATTCAATAGGCTTCCAGGTGCCACCAAGATGTATCGTGACCTACGGGAAGTCTATTGGTGGAATGACATTGATATTGGGCATAATTTTATAAATTTAACTTATTAAATTTTATAACTTAATTAAGTCATGTTTGTCAATTAAATTAATTACATTCTCATGTGATTTTGAATATTTTTTGATATGCACTAACCAACATGATGATCCTTGTTTTGTAGTGTAAAATGCATATGAAGGAATAAACAATTATGGCTGAATCAAAGGAAGGGAGTTCATCTTGGATTGCAAAATATTGCAAGATTGCATGCCATGGAAAGGCTGGTCACGCCCAGCGCCATACCACGTCGTGCCATGCCGCAGAAGACGCATTCCAGTGCGCTCGCGCGTTGGTGTCATGCCATGCCAGGCACTGCTGCGCTTCTGCATCCCGTGTCACGCAGCCATCACGCACGAGAAGGGCGTGCCATGCCGGGTGTCGCGCACAACCTGCGCCAAAGACATGTGACTGCTGAGGAAACCACACAGCTCGCGTTTGCTCTGTGTCACAGAGGTAAATTGAGGTGGACAACTCCGTGAAACAGAAGCAGTCCATGCACGGCCAAAAATTGCAATTTTTCACTTACTATAAATTAAAACCTTAGCTCCAAAAAAATCATTTATCAAAAATATCTTCGGGAAACCGTAAAGGAGCGAAGGGAGAAGTGAAGAACTCTACCCAAGGTTCATTGATTTGCATTTTCTTTTAATCATTCTTGTAAGTACGTTATCAGAAACATGCTTGAGTATTTGTATGAATATGAGTGGATAAAACCCTTCCTCTAGGGTTGAGGCTACATAATATGATTGTAAATGCATGAATTCGTCATTAGTTTGAGTTTTAGTTGTTGTTTTGTCTTATATTCTTTGTTATTAATGTTTTTATGCCAATCACCATGAAAACAACTACGTTAAGCTTGGGTAAAAGATTGAAAGAGTAGCCCTAGGCTAGAACATGAGAATGTAGGGAGCAAGTTCTTACCTTTACGATACGATTCACAATTAAGATAGAAATTATACCTAATTTTCCTTGCTTGGTTACTAAAATGCGGATGAGAGCTAGACACCGACTTAGAATTACCATCACCACTTGTAAAAGTAGTTGTGAAGCTAAGTCCGGATAAATGATTAGAGGAACGAAAGTCTATAATCAAGGGTGCAAACCCTGCAAACCACATCCATGTAGTTAAATTGCTCACGAATTAGGACGTCACATCCCTGCTCAACAATGTAGGTGTGAGACTAGTTTGTTGTGTTTAGAGGCTCGAAAGACCATGAACATATCATTTAATTATGTGAGACAACAACTCAAGTTTTCATACTGAACCATTGTGAATTTAGCATTGCATGATTATGAGGCCTTAACCTAGTTGCTTTTTATATCGTTTCTTGAGTATTTTGTGATCACCCCTAGACTTAATTAGAATTTCCTGAAAACTTCTATATTCAACACTTGTAAAGATTAATTTAACACTTGAACTTGATAATTGACTGAATTAATCCAGTCCCTATGGGTTCGACATCCGGCTCTGAAAAGTGGGTCACTATATTACTTGTACGACGGTACGCTTGCTAGTGTGCTAGAGTGCAACAAGTTTTTAGCACGTTGCCGGACCTGGCTTAAGCCATCAATTTTTCTATTTTTTTGTGATTTTTAATTTCTATAAGTGTTGAAAACTTGGTCTTAGTCCGTTACTGTAGATAATAGGTTGTCCTTGCAGAGCTGGCAAGGAATAGAGAGCTGGTGGAACCATTGCTGTCCTGAATGCCAACCGCATTTGCTCGTAGGAAGATCTAGAGCGAAATTTGAAAATTTACAGGAGCAGTTGCAACAACATCCACCAGTTGGGCAAGCAGAGTTGTTACCAGATCAAATGGCAGCCCGACCAGTTCACGAAGTGGCAATACCACTAGCGACAAATGTGAACTCCAAGATTCGCAAACCGAAGCCCGGAGGGAACTTTGAGCTTAAACAGAACATGGTGTAGCTGTTAAATTCTAGTGACCAGTTCAAAGGGATGACTCATGAGGACCCATAGCAGCACTTACAGAACTTTCCGGAGATCAGTGACACCTTCATCCCCACTAGAATGTCAACTCGATTATGTCCCACTACGCTTTCTCATTTTCACATTAAGGGGAGAGGAAAAGAGGTGGTTGAAGGCTGGGCCACCGAATTCCATTACTTCTTGGGACACTTAGCAAAGAAGTTCCTCATTAGATTCTTCCTTCGTGTAAGACTGCCAAGCTTAGGAGTGAAATATTAAGCCTGCCAGAGGCCGAGGAGAACTTGTATTTGGATTGGGAGAGATTCAAGTCATTATTGAGAGACTTCCCCCATCATCGCATTAGGTCCAATGAAGTGCTCGCCCATACCTTTGTGGAAAGTATAAACCCACACACAAAAGTTTTACTAGACTCGCATCGGTGGGCAAGCATTGGAGAAAATCATGATGAGTTGTACACTTTGTTGAACAAGATTACTTAGGGAAATCCAGAGTGGAATAGTAATCATTGAGAGGGGCAGGAAAGAGAGCAGCAAGGCTGATAGAGGCATGTGTAATGCTTTGGCAGCACAGCTAGCATCATTTCAACATCGCATGATGACCGCTCAACAAATTGAGTATGAACCAACACTCAGGGACAAAAGAATGTAGTTGCTAGGTTCCCTAGTTGGTGTGAAATCTGTGGTAATAATTGGCACAATGCAGAATCTTGTAGGGCCAATCCTAAATCGGTCAATTTCATTGGGAATGTTTAGAGAAACAATTAGAATTTTTGGGGAACAACTACAACAAGAACAGCCACCCAAATTTTTCTTGGGGTGGAAATCGTGTCGGAAGCACAGCCAGCCACAGCATCAGCAGAAAAAGGTATAATGGTGGCCAGTCGAGCAGCAACAACATTGAGTGAGATGTTGCAGAAAATTATGGCTACATAGACCCAATTGGCAGAGAATCAGGTGAGGATGGCATCAAATTTGAAAAATTAAAGAAGCTTGGCTTACCCGCAATCTAGAGTAGCGTATAAGTCAATTAGCAGCCAGACACCAGACCTCTGTGTGGGAGGGTTACCTAGTGATGATACAAACCTCGATAGGTCAATGCCATCAGTCTGAGGAGTGGCAGGAAATTGCTGATGCCCCACCGAAAGAGAAGAGAAATGAGGTGCATCCGGAGCCGGCCCATTGCACAGTCCATCTACTCATTGGTGATAATCGTAGTGTCAGGTAAAACAATGTACAAACATCATTGCATCCAATAGAGAGACCGCCACCACCATTCCCGCAAAGACTCAAGAAGAGCAAGGAGGAGGAATGCTTTAAAAAGTTCTTTGGTATTTTCAAAGAACTTGACATAAATTTGCCTTGCTTGATGTTTTTCGTGGAATGCCCAAGTACGATAGTACTTGAAAGATGTGGTGGCCAATAAAGTCAGATTGGTGGATGTTCAAATTATGGCACTGACTCAGGAGTGCAGCCACAGGGTAATGAGCAAGATACTGAAAAAGCTCAAAGACCCAGAGAGGTTTTTGCAATCTCCCCATACAAATTGGTAAAGCCGAAGTGGTAAGAGCTCTATGTGATTTAAGGGCAAGAGTAAATCTAATACCCTTATCTTTATTTAAACCTGGGGTTGGGTCAACCGAGGCCAACACGAATGATGCTGCAGCTATCAGACAAGTCTCAAGTGGCACCAGATAGAATAATCGAGGACCTTTTTCATCAAAGTGGGTAAGTTCATTATACCCGCTTATTTCATCATACTTGATCTTAAAGAATGATAAGGTACCGCTGATCTTGGGACGGCCATTCCTGGCCACTGGAGGAGAAATTATAAATGTAAGAGCAGGGACCCTAAAAAATGAGGGTCAATGAGAAAGAAGAGCTTTTCCGGGTCTACCAAGAGATCAACCCACCCACACACTATAGATACCTTGTAAGGTCAAGTGTGTTGTGAAATGCTAAGTGTGGGGTGGTAGATTCCATAGTCCACGACCGCAAGAGATGATCACATTTCCGCTGAATCTGATGAAGGGCTTAAAGAAAAGAAGAAGTTGGAACAAGAGAGGGATAGAGTGGAGGTTGCTCCTCGAAAATAAAAAGAGAAAAGATGGTTATCGAAAGGCAACACTGGTTTGAGGATTTCCTAAGAAGGATAGTCCACGTCATGCCGCGACGTGTAATCAGGCGTTGCTTGGGAGTGGCAACCCAAGGGTACCACAGGAATTTTGTTTTTATTTTGTTTCTGAGTATTTCCACTTTGTTGTTGTTTTTGGTGGTGAATTAAGCACAGTGGAGGGGAAGTCTAAGGCCTCTTGGGAGAGGAAGCTAAGGAGCATGAAAAGAAGATGAGTGTGGGGTCAAAACCCACTTGTGCAAAAACAAGAAAACATGCTGTTAGCTGTGCCTAGAGGCCAGGAGCATTTTCACCCTTTTTTGTATTCTAATTTGATGCTTTTGGGGACACAACATATTTTAAATGTGGAGTGAGGAAAATTTCAAAATTTTTTGTGCTTAATGATTTCCGGGTGAAGTTAGTGCTGATATGGTAGTGGCTGATGAAATTTTTTTGACTTGAGCATAATTCACCCGCCCGTTGGTTTTTATTTCTGGCTCTTTTCCGACGGGGGGGCACTTTGAACTAATAAATAAAATTCTTTTGTGTCTGTACATATTGTTTTTTAGTCATAGTTAGGACTTTTTCTCGACGATGGATGGATGACAACCGTCTTGATGGAAAATTAGTCAATAGGTTTATGTTGTTGAACCCTTAGATGATTGATGGATTGATGTTCTTGTTATGTGCTATACATGATTGTGAGATGCAAGTGTTGTAAATTTTGAAGTATGTGAGCAGTTGTATAACTCTGTTTGAGACACCTAGGCTCTTGAATGTGACTCGATGTGCTTAAAGATGAATTTTGCATTCTTGTGATTAGCTGAGTTAAGAGTTTGCAGAATTTGTCTTGAGTTGAGCATGTGCTGTGGAGTGTAAGGTTTTTTGAATATTCCATGCGATTGTGTAGTGTCTAGAACTTTTCTGGTGTGTATACAAAGCGAAATGAGGGATTTTGATTGTAGGAGATGATTTAGGTTTTTCTTTGAATGAGCTTAATTTTTATTCCTTGCTTTACCTACCTTGAATGTATGATCCTAGTTAGCCCCTTGAGCTCTTTAGCCTATTCTTTGCTAGCCACAAAGAGCTTAATCCTTTCTTTTATTAGACTTGACTTGATCCAAAACTCCTAAGAGTTTAAGTGAAAATGCAAAAGTTAAGGAATGAGGAGGTGGAAGAAGAAAGAAGAGAGTAGTTGTGGGAGTTAAAGTAAAGACTAGAGGTGCACTTGTTTAAAAATGAATAAGAGTTAGTAGGGAGTAGAAAAGAAAAGAGCAACTTAAAAATTGCTTAAGTACACCTTACTAATAGCTTAAGTGTGCCTAATGAAATGGGGAAACAAAAGAGGAAAATGGGAGAGAAAAGAAAAAGGGAAGGAAGAGATGGAAATCTAGAAAAGTATGATGTATTAAAAGCACTTAGGGAAGATAGTCACTATTACCAGCCATAATAGTACCTACCCGCCCTTAGCTTACATTACAACCTATTAAGTCCTACTTGATCTTACTTTCGAACATTCTTAAATTAGTGGAGTAAAACACTAAAGGCAAGCTTAAGGGTCAATATACGTGGCATGTGATTTCTTTGTGAGAGTGAGCTTATCTCTTATTCATAGACCCATACATGTTCTAAATTTGAAGAAGCGTGAGTGAGAAATGGGTAACTCTCTTGTTGTGAGGGCACATGTTTGATGAAGGATAAAATTCATGTCGGATTTCTTTATCGGTTGATTTGCCTGAGTTTGTGGAGATTGAGATTCGATTCATGAGGATAGGAAGTCTTTACAAATTTATATTTGATCTTAATGGTTATATCTTGCATGTTGTATTTTTAACTTGCAATCTAAAAAACAATGGTTGTAGCCTTAGCTTGAATGGTTGTGCTTCAATTAGCTATGTGTGAGTCTTCATGTGCATGAGATGTAAAAGAGTTGTTCGAGGAAGAATAAGGATTTAAGTATGGGGTAGTGATCTTGGGCATAATTACGTGCCCAAGTGCTATTTTATAAATTAATTAAGTTATGTTTGTCAATTAAATTAATTACATTCTCATGTGATTTTGAATATTTTTGGGTATGCACTAACCAACATGATTAGTCCTTATTTTGTAGGTGTAAAATGCATATGTAGAACTAAACAATTATGGTTGAAGCAAAGGAAGGGAGTTCGGCTTGGATTGCAAAATATTGCAAGATTGCATGCCATGGCAAGGCTGCCCGCGCCAGG
The DNA here is from genome assembly GCA_018107945.1 of Datura stramonium. Lineage (NCBI taxonomy): Eukaryota > Viridiplantae > Streptophyta > Magnoliopsida > Solanales > Solanaceae > Datura > Datura stramonium. Next base: position 102,227 of record JACEIK010002857.1, read on the forward strand.
CGGCGTGCCACCCTGTGCATGTGCTGTGCCCAGCAGCATGCCATGCTACACGAGAAGAGGCATTCCAGTGCGCCTGTGTGTTGGCGCCGTGCCACGCCAGGCACTGTTGCACGCCAGCTCCCGTGTCACACGGGCCATCGCGCGTGAGGAGGGTCGTGCCATGCCGGGCGTCGCGCACAACTTGCTCCAAAGACATGCAACTGCCTAGAAAACCAATAAGCCTCCGCGTTTGCTCCATGTCACAGAGGAAAATTGAGGCGACCAGCTCCGTGACACGGAGGCAGTCCATGTACGACCAAAACTTGCAATTTTTCACTTACTATAAATTAAAACCTTAGCTTCAAAAATCTTTTATCAAAAATATATCTTTGGGAAACCGTAAAGGTGCGAAGGGAGAAATGAAGAACTCTACCCAGGGTTCATTGTTTTGCATTCTCTTTTAATCATTCTTGTAAGTACGTTACTGTAAACATGCTTTTGAGTATTTGTATGAATATGAGTGCCTTACATATTCGATACATATTGTACTGATGCCCACGCATGGAACACTGCATACTTGCCTGCAGGTTTAGATAGACAGGTTTTGGGACCTCCATAGTAGCTATTCAAAGTTAGCAGATCGATTAGCTCCTTTCCGTCGGAGTTGCCAGATAGTAGAGATTTGCCTATATTTTTGTTATATAGTTTTTGGGTAGGTTGGGGCCCTGTCTCGACCAATATTTCACTCTTAGAGGCTTGCAGACTACAGTTTATAGCTAGTGATTTGAGTGTTGGAGACATGCGGCCTAGTTATGATACCTGTTAGATAGTAGGGTGGTCTTGTCGGCCCGCATGGGATGATATTGTTATTGCACCTATTGCATTAGCTATTTTTGCAAAGGTTTATATTTTGGCTTTACCAACCTGAGGCTATGTTTATAGCCAAGATATAGCCGTTTGTTTTCTTGCTATGTGCTGCTGGCATGCACCAGAAGTGTATGTGTCCAGCTAGGTCAGCTCAGAGTTTAGTGTGGCATTAGGTTCTAGTTACGCCTCCCAAGGTGGGGCATGAAAAACTTTGTATCAGAGCAACGTCATATCCTAGGGAGTATGCAAGCCGTGTCTAGTAGAGTGTTTTCATAAATATGTATTGCACCACATTTTATAAGCAGGAAGCTATGAGGCATGATAATATGGTTACCCCTCCTTCTTCCCAGATCGTGCTATAGAGCCGAGTTGTGTAGGATCGAGTCCCTAAGCTTACATCGTTATGACTATCTACAGTGATGTCTGGGATAAGGCAGACTACAGCTAACCATGAGTGGGATACAGCAGCAGGAGAGGTTACCACAGTTGGGGGACAGCTCAGCCTGAAGGCAAGAGGGAGACATCTTTTTTATCTCCCCAACATCCTCCTGGGGCACCAGGAACCTTATAGGGTCGCGTATATGCCAGCACCATTCCCAGTTCTTCATACACCCTTGGATTAGGATTTTAGGAGTGTAGTTATATATGTTGTCTTACCTAGTAGTTACCCAGGATCGGACAGGGGCAACAACTAAGGTTGAATTACTGGAAAGGTTCATAGGGTTATGAGATTGTGAGATTTTTACCTCCAACTCCGTAGAGTTTGCTGAGTTTCATACCTTAGCCCCACTACAGGATGATATGGTCCTTTCCCACCTCCTAGCCTTTTTTAGTATAGAAGAGAGCGTAAGTATTGATGTTATATTGCCAAGAGTAAATAGTAAAGGAGGGCTAGACCCGTTGATTCCTGGGGGTGTTATAACAGTGGTCAAGACCCCTAGTACTTAAATAAGCCACCTAGACCTTCACTACAGTAAAATCAGGATATTAGGTAAGATTTATAGGAGCAGCCAAGTATGTGTGAGGGTCCATAAGCAATAGACTTCTAGTAATAGTAAAGCTCAGGTCAGAAATAGACTAATCCCGCCGCAGTGTGTTGAGGGCGGTAGGGAATACTTGGAGAATAATGGCTATGGCCCCCCCATCTTGTTATGTTAAAAGATGAAAGGTTATACCATGGGAACTGGCCTGAGTGCGGGTTAGGAAAGTATAGGTTAGTAGACCTAGCTAGTAGTACCCTTGCCAGTACGATACATAGGGCACGAACCCCAGACTTCAGGCTATAAAAGTAAGGGAAAGACATGAGCATGTAGCTCTAGAGGAGAACAAGACTACACCTAGGTTGTAGCGAGCTGATAGAGCACGGAATCGCCACTGAAGGTCGAGGTATAAGGATCAGGATGGCACCTAGATGATAGTGGGATTGTGACCCAATACACTATAATATTACCTTTAGTTGTGGAGGCGAAGGAGTGACCATACGAAGACCCTAGCCTAGTACAACCCAGGGAGGAGGTCTAGTAGGAGGATTCATCGGCCTGTGAGATAACAGGGGACGGAGTCCTGAGATTCAGAGGTTGATTCTACATTCCAAATATGGCAGGGCTTCGTAGTAAAATGTGGTAAAGGTACACTATGTCCAGTATTCTCTCGTGAACGAAAACGTATTAGGTTATAAAAAAGATCTGCTGGTGGCATGGGATGAAGAAAGATATTATTGAGTTATAGCACAGCATCCCAATTGCCAGCAGGTAAAGGCTGAACATCAGAAACCTGTCGAGCTAACTTAGGATAGCCATGCTTGCGTGAAAGTGGGAAGCAGTCAATATGAATTTAGTTACAGGTTTACCTCATATCACGCGTAAATTTGGCCTTACTTGGGTCATTGTTGAAAGGCTAATAAGATCAGTCCATTTCTTGATGATCAGACCTACTCTCTCAGCTGAAGATTATGCTGAGTTGTATATTAAAGAGACAGTCCAGCTACATGGGGTCTCAATACCTATCCTTTCTGACAGGGGGGCACGGTTCACAACTAGGTTTTGGGAAGTCGTTTCAAAAAGGTTTGGGGACACAAGTTAACTTTAGTATAGTTTTCCTCGAACAAATAGCTAAATAGAACACACCATTCAAATGCTTAAAGTAATATTACGGGCGTGTGTGCTAGACTATGGAGGAGGTTGGAATGAACACCTACCTCTTATTTGAGTTTACCTATAACAACAGTTGCCATTCTACCGTCAAGATGGCACCTTATGAGGCTTTGTATGAGAAGAAATGTAAGTTCCCCACGGTATGGGTTGAAGTAGGTGAGTTAGGGTTGATTGGACCTGACATGATACATCAATCAGAAAAAAAAAGTTAAACTCTCTAGGGAGTGGTTACTGACAGCCTGGAGACGTCAAGAGTCCTATTCCGATGTACAACATGGGGACTTAGAGTTTGATGTCGACGATTGTGTATTCTTGAAAATTTTGCCAACTGACAAACGGGCAAGCTTAGCCCTAGATTCATCGGGCCTTACTAGATCCTCCGAAAAGTCGACCAACTGGACTATGAGTTAGAATTGCCTTCGGGGCTAGAATCTGTTCATGTATCGACGTTACTCAAGCGTGTAGGAGACCCTTCTTAGGTTGACCCGGACAAGGAAGTTCATGTCACAGAAGAGCTGTCTTACAAGGAGACTCTAATAGCGATATTAGATCGGCAAGCCCGCTGATTGAGGATTAAAGATGTAGTTTCAGTTAAAGTTTTATGAAGAAACTGAAGTATAAAAGAGATGACTAGGGAAATTAGGGACAACATGAGGTCTAGATATCCGCACTTGTTTTGGATCCTATAATGATAGTACACAGACTTAGATAAGTTATAGTTGAGATAAGATAATTCTCAGGTGTTGTATTATTGCTTTTGTTACAACTGTTGTCAGTTTCTCTCTTATTTGTTGTGAAGGTACGTATTTAGTTGGTTGCAGCATCTTGTGAGGTTCCTATGTTGGATTTTTCTATGTTTAGGTTATCGGATGTTCCATATTGCAGAGGAGACTCTGCCGAAATTTTCAGGCAAAACTTAAGAGTTAAGTCCCTTAAGATTAAATTATATTCGAGGATGAATGTCCCTAAGGGGGGGATGATGTTACACCCCGTAAGTTGTCATTGATTAAATGACGTGTATGTGCGCTTGTGAGAGTGTTTAGGGCACCACACATATGGGAGAAGGATCGAGGCAGAAACACGTGAGTGCGTCATCAAGCGAGTGGAAGCTCGGGTCGGAGGTAGGACGCCCTAGGCGCCGCGTCGCGCCCCTCCCATGGCGCATGGAGCGCCACATTGCTCCTCTCCCTCGATGCAATGGCCGGCGAGTCACACCCATATTTCGGCAAATGGGAGGCATGACGCACACCCCTTGGCCACCACATCTCCCTATTTATATATATGTTAAGTGAGAAGTCATTTAAAAATAATTCCAGTGAGATCTTCGGTCATTGGTGATAACTTCATGAAGGTTTTGTCAAATTAAAGCTGAATTACGCCGCTAAATCACTTCCAAACATCAATTCTTCTTGGATAATGATTTTCAGGCCTATGAAGAACGTATCTACGGAGTTGAATCTTCGAAATTGTCCCGGTTTGATGGAGCCCCACTGGGTAGAAGTCGTATAAATCACTTCTAATCAAGTCCTAACCGTCTACAAGTGATAAGTAAGTGTTTCTACCTTCTAGATTCTCTGGAATTCATACGCTCCTGCCGAATTGAATGTGTTTTGACCTATTAATTATTATTCTTTATGGGCTATGGCTACGGGCCTAACTTTTGAATTAGGAAGCCCTATTTCCTTGACGTGTAAGCTGGGATATGGAAGAACTATGAGTTCTAAACTGAAGCAGGGTTGATTAAGCAGAATTCGGCAATCGAGGTATGTTAAGGCTAACCTCTTTCAACAAGTATTCTCATCATATAGCTGATACGACTTGTAATATATAGTAGTTCATGATTATATATGTTGTGGTTAGCTGCTACGAGATGAACTGAGGTTTTATCATAGTATCCCTCATCGGGAAAGAGTATATTCAGTGTGATTAACGCTAGGAGCATCATAGAGATTTCCCTGTTTATGTGTTTACCGTTTATAGGGATTTCGATGTCTTGCTGTCATACCAAGGCCTTAGTAGCTTGTAGTTAGCTGTTGCGCATAACTTGGTAAGGTTGGGCAGCATAGGGCACACTGGGCGATATAACTTTCTGTTTGATGCCTATATAGACAATAAAGCTCGCCCACAGACCTCTAGCGTACTTTGATGCCTCCAGGGCTAGAATTTTGATAGGGTGTCCTTAGTTTCGAGTCAATGGCACCAGGGTTGCCTAATGAACTGATTGATAGCCTGCCATGTGATCGGCCTACTGTCAGTGACCGTATAGTTTAGCCGACTTACCGCTTGTCGTAAAGATCGCTCAAGAAACCACTCTAGTTTCGAGAAGTCTGATAGACTATGTGATACCCTATGTAGGGATCTTATTAGTGATTGGACTAGGGGCCAATTTCTTTGGCTACTTATGCAGATGCCCACGTACCGGTTTCCATGACCATCTGGTCAGGTGTAGGCACATGGGATATGCTTGTTGACTGCTATATAAACTGTTTTAGGGGCAAGTAGCAGTTGCATTAGGCCTAAGGGGCTAGGTACTCCTATTGAACGATGTGTACTATATAAGTTAGGCCTACCAAATGCTATACAGGATACTCGAGAAGCGAGCCATAATCATAAATTGCCTAAGGGGCTATATTATGCTCACGGAGAAATACGAAGTCACGAGCGACTACATTAAGGCCTACAGATTCATTTGAAGTCTAGTGCCTTTACCAGCTTCCCCTATGCCTGAATTGGCATAACTGACCCTCAGTAGAGCCTTGTGTGCTCAGGGTGTAGTTATAGCAGCCCAGAGAGCTCAGATACAATTACAGGAGCCCAGAAAGCTTAGTCACAGTGTTAGAGGTCGATTTACCTATAGTTACAGGTTGTCTACGAGACTAAGATGAGTGCAAATAGGAGGAGCATATGAATTGCTTGTATTTGACGGGCTTATGGGGAACCAGGTAGGTTATCTCTGTGTTGCTTGCACCTTCCAGGCGTATAGGGGCCAGGTTAGGTTCTTGTTTGTATACTTGCTTGCTAGATATAGATTATGAATGTATAATCATACAACATAAGTTCCTGTTTGTATAATTGTCTACTAGATGCAGAATATGGTTATTAAAACATACAGGTTAACTTCTGCCCCTTTTCGCTGATTACTTTTAGTTATTATCAGCTTCTATTTAGTTATTATTACTGCCTAACATATTCGGTACATATTGTACTGACGCCCACGTATGGGGCGCTGCATACTTGCCTTCAGGTTTAGACAAATAGATTTTGGGACCTCCTTAGCAGCTATTCAGAGTCAGCAGATCGTTTAACTCCTTTCCATCGGAGTTGCCAGATATCAGAGGTTTGCCTGTCTTTTGTTTATGTAGTTTTTGGGTAGGTTGGGGCCCTGTCCTGACCAATATTTTACTCTTAGAGGATTGCAGACTATAGTTTATAGCTAGTGATTTGAGTATTGGCCGCGTGAGGCCTAGTTATGACACCTTTTAGATAGCATGATTGTATTGTCGTCCCGCATAGGATGATATTGTTATTGTACTTGTTGGATTAGCTATTTTTGCGCAGGTTTATTTTGTGGCCTTGCCATCCTGAGGTTATGTTTATAGCCGAGATATAGTCATTTATTTTCTTGCTATGTACTGCTGGCATGCACTAGAAGTGTATGTGTCCAGCCAGGTCAGAGTCCAGTGTGACATTAGGTTCCAGTTACGCCTCCCAAGGTGGGGCATGACACTTGTGGCATATGTGATGCCCCTGAAGGAAGCTTGAGTTTCTTCTTTTAGTAGTTTTGCTTCAGGGTTCCTTTTTATTTTACACTTTTAAACCTTGCCCCCTCTTAATACTCCGTACATTCACTTTTCTGGGCTTTAGACCATTAATTTTTGTCCCCTTCTTTTTCTTGTTGTAGATTGTTTCGTTTTGTTTTTGTGTGTGTAGATAATTACTTAAATACCCATTATCTAATATGGTATATTATATTCTCTCCACCTTATGAAGTTCAGTCCCCGAATTTAAAACTAGTACATACTTCTAGATTGAAATAAATGAGGGTACTTGACTTGCATATCATCCTCCGATTTCCAAGTAGCTTCTTCAATGTATGGTTTCTTCATAAGACTTTTACGGATACAATTTCCTTTGATCGTAATTTTCTTACTTGTCTATTAGTAATAGCCACAGGCTCCTGCTCATACATCAAGTTCTCATTATGTTGTATAGTCGGTGCTTCAAGCACACAAGAGGAGTCTGATATACATTTTTTTAGTACAGAGACATGGAACACTGATTGATAAAACACATCTCATGAGGAAATGTCAAATGATATTCCATTTCTTTTACTCGGTCAAATATTTCATATGGTTCTATAAATATCGGGCTCAATTTAACTTTTTTTCAAAATCGCATCACACCTTTCATAGGGGAGATCGTAGGAGAACTTTGTCCTAACTTTGAAAACTATATATATTCTTCTCTTATCCCATAAGACTTTTATCTTCTTAGAGATGTTCGTAACCTCTGTTTAATTAACTGGATCTTGTTAGCATCTTCTTTCACCAAGTATGGTCCCAATATATTTGTTTCTCCAACTTCAAACTATCTGATAGGAGAATGACATCGCCTAGAATACAAGGTTTCATATGGAGCCACCTAAATGCTTGATTGAAAGCTACTGGTGTAGGCAAATTCAAGTAATGGTAGATAAGAATCCAACTACCTCTAAAATCAAGAATGGAAGTTCTCAACTTATCCTCCAAAATTTGTATAGTATGCTCTGGTTGCCTGTTTGTCTAAGGATGAAATGGAGTACTAAGGTTTACTCGTGTATTTAATGCTTCTTGGAAAGATTTTCCAAAAGTTTGAAGTAAATTATGATCCTCTATCATAGATGATTGATATTGGAAATCCATGGAGTCAAACAATTTCATTCAAAAATAGTTGTTCATATCTCATTCCACCATGTGTAGTCTTTATCCATAGGAAGTGTGCTGATTTTGTTAGTCAGTCTACAATTACCTATACAAAATCATAACCTCTAAGAGTTCATGGTATCCCAATCACAAAATCCATAGCAACTCTTTCCTATTTCATCTTGGGAATTTCAATTTGTTGTAGTAGTCCTATGGATCGTTGATGCTCAACTTTAACATGTTGAAAGTCAAACAATTAGAAACAAAGTTAGTAACATATTTCTTCATAACTTTCTAACGATACAACTATTTTAGGTCACAATACATCTTAGTAGAACCAGAGTGTATAGTATATCTGTGTGAACTAAGTTGATGTGCATAGAAAAATAGAAGAGATGGTCCGGGTCAGATGGTCAGTAGCTGAGGCTAAGAGAAATATTATAGGGGCAGCAGATTGTGAATAATAAACCTCGAAGAAGTATAACCAAGGAGAAAGAAATCAACAAAAATGGTTTAAGCAACTATCTAGAGATCCTGGATCAATTCAGATTCCAGAAATGGGATATTCTTACTCGACCTTGGAAAAGTTCTGCCTGACTTTAGTTCGTGAATTCTTCGCAGCATATAGGGCAGCACTAGATGCAATCAGAAAGGGGCTAAAGTTGTAATAATTATTATTAGACAGCATCACAATTAGAGCAGTTTTGGTTCATATTAGTGATAAGGTAATCAACTGGTACTACATGGGCGATAAATATACTCTAATTGATTCCTCTACGTATAATGAGAAGCACTGCTACAAAAAGGATCAGAAACCATGGTTAGAACCAATAATTGCCCGATCTACTCCTATTTGACTGAAAATGATGTCATCCCTAATCTTCAAAAGGGACCTCATGCTCCAGGCCAAATCCTGGTAGAGTGTTTTCACCTGTCCTACTTAGGGCGACAACACCGCACTATAGACAAAGAAGTAGTAATGACCACCATTGTATCTAATATATCAATTAACATAGGTAATTTACTGGCCATTAACATCAAATATAAAGCTCTTTAGTTGGGCATCTCCCTTTCATGCCATTCTTGATCACTACTCTCTACAATCAGGTAGGTGTACCAGCTCTACTGAGGAAGGATCACTATGTACAAATGAAGCAGGTGATGGATATCACCAAAATGAGGGATGATATGAGCTTGATTATGCAACACCATTTTGAGTTCCTAATGACTGTCAATGAATAATTAAGACAAAAGGAAATCCACAATGAAGTTCCCATCAGGGTAACTGAGCCAAACACTGTCCGCGTAGAAGTACCCGCAAACATAGATGCCCCAAGGGCCACTCCATCTGAGCCGACTCCTCAAGGTTCTGGAATGTAACGACCCACATGTTATTACAGGAATAGAATGGACCTAGAACATTGTAAATAGGCTAAGAGAAGGATAGAAAAAGATGTGAAATGATCTAAATATGAAACTGATCGAATTTGGGTATCTATTGGTTGGGAGGACTGCTGCGAATTTGGGTAGCTACTGGTTCAGGGGACCGCTGCAGTGGAAAAATTCTTGCTGCAACGAGATCATGGTAATAGNGTGATGAATTTGGGAAGTAAACACAAGAACCATCGCAGCGGTGCTTTGGCCGCTATAGCGAGTCCGCTGCAGCGGCAATGCTACCGCTGCACCGGATGACGGGAATAAGAAAGTGGGTTTAAGTGGAATTTTTGGGGTGCTTACCCCAATATTTACACAACTCAATCAGAAGGGCTAGAGAATGGAAATTTTCTCCAGAGCAGTGAACTCTCCTCCCAAGATAAGATTCTTGATTTCCTACCCTTACAACGAGTATTCCTGATCTTAAAATTCTTGTACACCTTTAATGGTGGATTTTTGAGTGGAGAAAACCCTAGGTTGTTATACTAATGCAGAATTATGGGGATTTTATGGGATGGTTTGATTTGATGTTTGAGGAGTATTGATTACTTCCCTAGGATTATTTTTTTGAGAACGAGGGTTACACAAGAATTGAGACCTAAAACTAAGTTGAATTAGGGATTTACTTTTGAAAGTGACCTAAAGGGGAGGTTTTGATCTTCTAAAACCCTTATTCGAATAGTGAGTAATGAATTACTCTCTATTTTATTGTAGATTTCGAGCATTTCGAAGCTGTGAGAAAGGGTAAGGCTCCGGTAGAGTAATTGACTCTTCGTGTCCAAAATCGAGGTAGGTTATGGTTAAAGGGATTAGACCCTATATAATAGCATATACATTGTGTGCANGACCCTATATAATAGCATATACATTGTGTGCAATATTGATATATAGTTGGTCTTCAAACATTATTTGTTGTGAGAATTCATATTTGATAACTTGTTGAAAGAATGTGGTCACAATGTGGTGTTAAATTGTGATATATGTTAAGTAAGGATATTATACTATGTTAACGAGATGGTTGTTGGTTTGTAATTGATACTTAGAGGAGTAGATTGTAATCTCCTGCTTGTTAAATAATGTACCTTGATGTGTTCCTTTGATTAGAATGATGTGGGAAAGTATTAATATCCTAAGATGAGAGGCTCGTGCCCGAGGGGAGCATCCGGGCGAGCGATGTTGTTGAATGGCACGTGTCTGAGGGGAGAGTTCGACTGAGAATATGAGTGGGAGCGGGTGCCACACCGGCATCGTACATGGATTTCTAGAGTCCCTTGCAGGTCATGACTAGAAGGAAAAAAATAATACCCTTTAGCATGTGTGTACACTGATTTTGAGGAAGGAATGTTTATGGTGATAGGCGTGTGTCCAACATGTAACAATTTGTCTTATTTTATGTTATATGTGTAACTTGTGAACATTTGAGGTGAGTATGTTCTAAGTGGATGAATTTTAATTGATGATCTGTAAGGGTGATAAAAAGAGAAAAATGGGAAGAGATCCAAAACGCATTCCGGATTAATGACTAAAAATGTTGAGTTGGTTACTGCGAATAGATGCTTTAAATTGTATGTTGAGATGCATTGTTACCATTTGATGTCAATACTTGTATTATATCTGAATGAGATATAGAGTATGAACTGTTGTAAACTGTGAGTTGAAGAGGGTGCAACTAAGTCGAGTTACTTCCTCGAGAAGTACCGTTGCAATGGAGCGTTTTCCGCTGTGGCGAGACCGCTGTAGCGGTTAAGTGACCCCTACAACGAGAGGCCCAATCCAGTGAGCAGGCCAGTTGTCACCTGTTAGATCTAGGGCACGTAAAAAGGTTTTTGTACTTCGGTATGATGTTAAGAACTTTTTTATATCATGTTTGCATTGATTATATGTTATTATGTAAGGTCAGCTGATGATGCCTACCAGTATCACGTTTTGTGCTGACCCTACTCTTGCACTTCTATTTTGAGTGTAGAAATTTGATCTAGGAAGATCCATTCATCCCCACCTTTAGTCTGCAGTAGTTTCTTTGAAAGGCGAGCATGCAAGATGGGTCGATTCACTTCCTTCGAGAAGATGTCCCTCCTCCGGACATTGCAGTTTTCTTTTATTTTTTCTTGGTTAAACATTCTAGAACTACAATATACATCAAGGTGCAATGATAATTAGGTCTTGAGATTATCATTTTGTTTGTTTTAAGAAGAATTTATTCGTTTGATGATTCGTTTTATTTTGTTATAAGTTTTATTTCTTTATGAATGTCAATGTCGAGTTAAGTTTTGAAAATCACTGGTTCGCCCACTGGGGCATTAGTATGGGTGTCAATCACAATCATTTTGGGTTGTGAAAAAGTGGTATCATACCCTAGGTTCGTTGATCTTATTGAAGTAAGCAGGTCTCGTAGAGTCTCGCGGATCAAGTAATCGCACGAAAGGAAAGAAAAAGGGAGTTTTCCTAATTGGTATCTGGTGATCCAAATTGGTATCTAACAACTTTTCTTCTTTCCTTCTCAAATGGTGAGAACATATGCAAACGGTAACAAAAATGCAGCACCCAAACTAGCAGTGGCAGCCGCAGTTTGCGGCAGAGGAAGGGGCAGAGGTCGTAGATGCAAGCCATCAAAGAACTCACAAAACNGCAGTTTGCGGCAGAGGAAGGGGCAGAGGTCGTAGACGGAATTCTACTGTTGCTAGAGGAGGGGTTCGTGCTCCTGCTCCATTCAGGGAGAGGTCTGCATCTCCCATACCACCAGCAGTACCGGAGTAGGTGGTTGTTGAGGTTGAAGTTCTAGCACAGGGAGAAGCTCCTGCAGCTCCAGCATCCTCTAAGGTTCTGGCTCAGGTCCTCAATCTCCTGAGTGGCCTCATGGGTAATGGAGCAGCGCCAACAACTCTTGCCGGGCAACAATCAGGGATCCAGTATGCGGCTACGGTGGCTCTTTTTATTGATGACATGTCTGAGGCAGTCATGTTCCCCAGGCTAGTGGTTGGGCCTGTGATGACAGGGGAAGAGCATGATTTGTTCTGGAGGTTCACCAAGATGAAGCCTCCCACTTTCTATGGAATTGAGGCGGAGGACGCCTATGAGTTCATCATTGATTGCCATGAGAGGCTCCAAAAAATGGGGGCGGTAGATAAGTATGGTGTAGATTTTGTTACTTTTTAGTTGTTGGGGGATGCTAAGCTCTAGTGGAGAGCTTTTGCAGGAGTGCAGACCAGCGGGGTTACCACAATTGACTTTGACACCGTTCTACTCCACATTCCTAGAGAAGTATGTTCCCCGCACTCTGAGGGATAGAAGATGGGATGAGTTCACCACCATAGAGCAGGGGAATTCATCTGTTGCAGCTTACAAGGCCTGATTTAATTCACTGTCCAGGTATGCTCTACCTTTACTACCTACGGAGGAGGAGAGGATCAGACGACTTGTTAAAGGCCTGAATGTGGGTCTCAGACTATCAGCTCTTTATATGGTCTCCTTAGGTAAGACCTTCCAAGAGGTGGTGGAGTATGTGAAGCCCGTGGAAGGGGTGAGACAGGAGGGATATGTAAGGAACATCGAGAATAAGGGTTGGAGGGTGGGTTCCTTTAGTAGTTCTTTTGCTAGGGCTCCAGCACCGCAGGGTTTCTCTAGGCGTCCTATTAAGTCCGTCATGCATATGTCAGCCAGAGGTTCGCTAGGGACAGCTCCACGACCATTAGGTGCAGTTGGGGGTACTCGAGTTGTTCGTTCAGACTTTGGAGCTCATCCTATTTTCTTTATTCCGGCTCATAGGCCAGTGATTGAGAAGGTCTGTCATGAGCACTACCACATCCACAAATGGTGCCCTAGGTTCAGACAGGGTGGGCAGATTGTTCCTCATCCAGCTCCTCGAGCTCTGTCCCTTGCTGGAAGAGGAGGTAGTGCATTTAGTCGGGATCATCCACAGCTGGGAGGAGGTAGCCAACCAGTCGTTAGAGGTGGTGCTCAACAGAGTAGAGGAGGTGCTCAGGTGGGTAGAGGAGGTGCTCAGGTGGGTAGGGGTGGCACCCAATCGAATAGAGGGGGTAGCACAGCCCAATCGGGGTAGTTCTCAGGCAGATAATTAGGCCTATTTCAATGCTTTTCCTGGTTGTCTAGAGGCAGAAGCTTCAGACGCCGTTATTATAGGTACGATCTTCATGTCCGACAAAATGGCTATTGCATTATTTGATCCAGGCTCCATATTTTCTTATGTGTCTACTTATTTTTCCTTGGGTTTTGATCTTGTTATGATGTGCTTGATACTCCTATCCATGTGTCTACTCTTGTTTGGGATTCTGTGGTGATAGATCGGGTTGTTCGTGATTGAATTGTTGATTTCATGGGGTTTGACACTCTGGTTGACTTAGTGATCTTGGGCATGGTTGATTTTGATATAATTTTGGGAATGAACTGGTTATCCCCTTAACATGCCATTCTAGATTTCCATGCTAAGACCATTACTATATCGGGGCTAGGGGCGTCTAGGTTGGAGTTGAAAGGGAATTGTAGCCCTGCTCCTAAGAAACTTATCTCTTATATTTGTGCCCATAAGTTGATAGAGAAGGGTTGTTCAGCGTATCTAGCACATATTTGGGACACTAGTTCTGAGGGTCCTTCCATAGAATCGGTCCCGGTTGTTCATGAGTGTTTAGAGGTGCTCCTTGCAGATTTGTCCGGCATGCCGCCGGATCGTGACATTGATTTCTGTATAGATTTAGAGACAGGCACTCAACCCATTTCTATTCCTCCATACCGAATGGCACCTACTGAGTTGAGAGCTTAAGGAGAAGTTGCAGGACTTGCTAGTAAAGGGTTTATTAGATCAAGTGTGTCGTCGTGGGGTGCCCCGATTTTGTTTGTGAAAAAAAAGAATGGTAGTATGCGGATGTGCATTGACTACTGCCAGTTGAACAAGGTAACTACTCAAAATAAGTACCCTCTTCCTCGAATAGATGATTTGTTTGATTAGTTACAAGGGGCGGCTGTGGTTTCGATAATTGACTTAAGGTCGGGTTATCACCAACTAAAAGTTCAGGCTGAGGATATTCCCGAAATAGCCTTTCAGATTAGGTATGGGCCTTACGAGTTTTTGTTCATGTCATTCGGACTCACTAATGCCCCAGTTGCGTTCATGAGCCTAATGAACGATATTTTCAAATCTTACTTGGACTCTTTTGTGATTGTGTTTATTGATGATATCTTGATGTATCCTAAAACCAAGCAAGAGAAAGAAAATTATCTAAGAATTGTGATGGGATTGTTGAAGGAGAAGCAGTTGTATGCTAAATTCACCAAGTGTGAGTGTTATTTGGAATCAGTGTCTTTTCTGGGACATATGGTTTCCAAGGAGGGAATCCAAGTTGAACCACAGAAGGTGGAGGCGGTTAGAAACTGGGTGAGGCCAACTAACGTGACGAAAATTCGGAGTTTTATGGGGCTGGCTAGTTACTATCGGCAGTTCGTGAAGGGTTTTGCATCCATTGCTTCAGTGCTAACCAAGTTGACTCGAAAGGATTTACCCTTCCAGTGGTCAGAGGAATATGAAGCAAGTTTTTAGAAACTCAAGATTCTGCTTACCACTGCCTATGTTGGTGCTACCAGTGGAAGGTAAAGACTTTATTGATTATTATGATGCCTCGTGGTCTGGGTTAGGTGTTGTGTTAATGTAGGAAGGACAAGTCATTGCTTATGCCTCGAGGTAGTTGAAGGTGCATGAGAAGAATTACCCCATGCATGACCTGGAGCTAGCAGTGGTGGTGTTTGCTCTAAAAATCTGGAGGCACCATTTATACAGGGCTCTTTGCGAGGTGTTTCAGACCATCACAACTTGCAGTATACGTTCTCCCAGAAGGATCTCAACTTGAGGTAGAGGAGATGGATGGAACTACTTAAGGATTATGATATCATCATTTTATACCATCTAAAGAAGGCTAATGTGGTGACAGATGCGTTGAGTCGGAATTTAGTGAGCATGGGCAGTCTAGCTTGCCTGAAGGCTACCCAGCGACTAATGGCCAAAGAAGTTCAAACTTTGGAAAATAGCTTGGTGAGATTATCATTGACTTAAACAGGTGGGATATTATCTAGCATGGAGGCTAAGTCATCCTTGTTATAGGAAATCAAAGTAAGCCAGTTTGAAGATGAGAAATTGGGTAAGATTCGAGATAAGGTTTTGCAGGGAGAAGCCAAAGAAGCAGAGTTAGATGTTGAACGGGTCCTGAGAATAGAGGGAAGGGTGTGTGTTCCCCGAGTTGATGAGCTAATCCAGACTCTCCTAGGAGAATCTCACAACTCGAGGTACTCCATTAACCCCAGAGTCACCAAGATTTACCATGATCTGAAGCAGCACTATTGGTGGGGCAAGATGAAGAGAGACATTGTTGACTATGTCACTCAGTGTTTGAACTGCCAGCATGTGAAGTATGAGCATCAAAAGTCGGGAGAGTACTTCAGCGAATACCCATTTCGTAATGGAAATGGAAGAGGATAGTAATGGACTTTGTGGTGGGTCTTCCAAAGACATTAGGAAAATATGACTCCATTTGGGTCATAGTTGACAGACTGACTAAGTCTGCCCACTTCTTGTCGGTTCAGGTGACTTATAGTGCGGAGAAGTTGTCCAAGCTGTACGTGAAGGAAATGATTAGAGAGAACCTTGCAGGCAGAGTTAGGCACGAGGTTGGACTTAAGAACAACCTTCCACCCTCAGAAAGATGGACACACAGAAAGGACTATTCAAGTGTTGGAGGATTTGTTGCGGGCATGTGTGATAGATTTTGGGGACCATTGTGATAAATTCTTACCCCTAGCAGAGTTCGCTTATAATAACAGCTATCACTCGAGCATTGGCATTGCGCCATTTGAATCTCTCTACGGGAGCAAATACAGGTCCTCAATCGGTTATTTTGATGTATTTGAGGTGAGACCCTGGGGAACTGACTTGCTGAGGGAGTCCTTGGAAAAAGTTTGAATAATTCAGGACCATCTAGTAGCTTCTCCAAGTAGACAGAAGAAGTACATCGACAAGAAGGTGAGGGATATGGAATTCATGGAGGGAGAGAGAGTTTTGCTCAAGGTATCCCCTATGGAGGGGGTGATGAGGTTCGGAAAGCGGGGCAAGCTTACCCAAGGTACATCGGACCGTTTGAGATCCTACGACGAGTGGAGGAAGTAGCTTATGAACTGGCGTTTCCGCCAAGATTGTTTGGAGTACATCCGACGTTCCATGTCTAAATGCTAAAGAAGTATCATGGAGATGGGACTTACACTATCAAATGGGAATATATGCTATTAGATGAAAATTTATCTTATGAGGAGGAGCCTGTAGCGATATTTGCTAGAGAGGTTCAGAAGCTGAGGTCAAAAGAAATCGTGATAGTAAAGGTCCAGTGGAAGAATCATCTTATAGAGGAAGCCACTTGGGGTAGCAAAGATGATATACGGACCAAATATCCTCAGTTGTTTGTTGAATCTGGTACGTTCTCTTCATTACTTTTATTGTAGGTCATTCGGGGATGGACGATGTTTTAATTGGTATCAAATGTAATGACCCGCATGTCTTTACGGGAAGGGAATGGACTTAGAGCACTAGAAACAGGATAAGGGAAGGATAGAAAAAGATGTGAAATAATCTAAGTATGAAACTGATCGAATTTGGGTAGCTACTGGTTTGGGGGACCGCTGCAGCGAGACCATAGTATCGGTTAGAGTCCCGTCGTGAAGAATTTGGGAAGTAACCGATAGAAATACTGCAGCGGTGCTCTAGCCGCTGTAGCAGGTCCGCTGCAGCGGACGATGGAAATCAAAAAGTGGGTTCAAGTGGGATTTCTGAGGTTTTTACCCCATTATTTTCAAAACATGATCAGAAGGGCTAGAGAATGGAAATTTTCTCCAGATCAGCAAACTCTCCTCCCAAGGTAAGATTCTTGATTTCCTACCCTTACAACGAGTATTATTGATCTTAAAATTCTTGTAGACCTTTAATAGTGGATTTTTGAGTGGAGAAAACCCTAGGCTGTTAGACTAGGCTGAATTATGGGGAGTTTATGGGGTGGTTTGATTTGATATTTGAGGAGCATTGATCACTCTCCTAGGATTATTTGTTTGAGAATGAGGGTTACACGAGAATTGAGACCTAGAACTAAGTAGAATTAGGGGTTTACTTTTGAAAGTGCCTTGAAGGGGAGGGTTTGATCTTCTAAAACCCTTATTCGAAGAGTGGGTAATGAATTACTCTCTTTTGTGTTATAGATTTCGAGCAATCCAAAGCTGTGAGAAAGGGCAAGGCTCCGATGGAGTAACTGACTCTTCATGTCCAAAATCAAGGTAGGTTCTGGTTAGAGGGATTAAACCTATATAATAACACATACATTGTGTGCAATATTGATATACGGTTGGTCTTCAGACATTATTTGTTTCGATAATTCATATTTGATAACTTGTTGAAAGGATATGGTCATGATGTGGTGTTAAATTGTGATATCTATTAAGTAAGGATATTATACTTCTGTTAACGAGATGGTTGTTGGTTTGTAATTGATACTCAGAGGACTAGATTGTAATCTTTTTCTTGTTAAATAATGTACCTTGATGTATTCCTTTGATTAGAATGATGTGGGATATTATTAATATCCTAAGATGAGAGGTCTGTGCCCGAAGAGAGTATCCGGGCAAGCAATGTTGTTGAGTGGCTCATGTCCGAGGGGAGTGTTTGGACGAGTATATGAGTGGAAACAGGTGCCACGCCAACATAGGACATGGATTTCTAGAGTCCCTTGCAGGTCATGACTGAAAGGGCAAAAATAAAATCCTCTAGCATGTGTGTACACTGATTTTGAGGAAGGAGTGTTTATGGTGATATGGAGGAGGTGTGTGCCCGACATGTCACCATTTATTTTATTTTATGTTTTGTGTGTAGATTGTGAACGTTTGGAGTGAGTAGGTGCTAAGTGGATTAATTTAATTGATGATCTGTAAGTGTGATGAAAAGAGAAAAGTGGGAAGAGATCCTAAACACATTCCGGATTAATGACTAAAAATGTTGAGCTGGTTACTGTGAATAAATACTTTAAACTGTATGTTAAGATGAATTATTACCATTTGATGTCAATACTTGCGTTCTATCTGAATGAGATGTAAAGTATGAACTGTTGTAAACTGTGACCTGACGAGGGTGCAGCTAAGTCGAGTTACTACCTCGAGTAGTACCGCTGCAGCTGTTAAGTGACTGTTATAGTGAGAGGCCCAATCTAGTGAGTTGGCTGGCTATCACCTGTGTAGAGCTAGTGCACGTAAGATGATTTTTGTACTTCGACATGATGTTGAGTACTTGTTTTATATCATGTTTGCATTGATTATATGTTATTATATAAGGTCGGCCGATGATGTCTACCAGTATCATGTTGTGTACTGACCCTACGCCTGCACTTCTTTTCTGACTGCAGAATTCGATCCAGGAAGCTCCTCTCATCCCCACCTTTAGTCTACAGTAGTTTCTTTGAAAGGTGAGTGGCGCAAGATGGGCTGATTCACTTCTCTCAAGAAGATGTCCCTCCTCCATACATTGTAGTTTTCTTTCTAGAACTGTAGTTAGACGTCGAGGTGCAATGACAATTAGGTCTTGGGATTATCATTTTGTTCATTTTAAGAAGAATTTATTCGTTTGATGATTTATTTTGTTTTATTATAAGTTTTATTTCTTTATGAATGTTCAATGTCAAGTTAAGTTTTGGAAATCACTGGTTTACCCATCGAGGGAGGGGGGAGGGTTAGTGTGGATGCCAATCACGACTATTTTGGGTCGTGACATGGACCATCCATCACAGAACCTTTCCCAACATCGATTGAGCCTCGCCGGGCCACAGTAGCATCAGGTGGGATGTTCCTCCTCTCCTGGGAGAATTTTTCAAATATAGACGTAAAGGCTAAAAGGGTGGATAAACAGGGTAAGTAGCTTGATAAGCGAGTTACCAGTGTTCATGAATCGAACCATTGAAAAGGCTCTGAAAACCACTAAGAGAAGCAACAATTACTTCACAACAGTTATTGATGGCCAGATTAAATAGATTGAAGGTCAGAATGGTCTAGCTAGAGTGTAGTTTTAGTATAGCTAAAAAGGTTAATCTGTAGGCCGAGCTCAATTAGAAAAAAGGTTGTAGTAAAAGAACATAGGAGTGGGATATTCCTATATTAGATAGGGGTTTGAATAACCCATTGCCGACCCAAGTAAATTACTTCGGGAGGATGGTAAGAAGACTGATGAGGATGCTCTCAGGGATGATGCAGCTCAGAACTCACATAGACCCGGAGTCCATTACCTCCACAACAGCAGTTCCTACCATCCAAACGGTTGTCCATGCACCTACGGAGGCCTTGATTAAATAGTACGCCAAGTGCACTTTAGAGAGTCCTAAATCTTTCACTTTTAATCTTTGTTTAAATACACTGAGGACATTGCATACTATTTATGTTGGGGTGGCACATCTGAAATGTGGGTCATGAGTGACGTGTTTTGTGAAGATATTTTTATAATATGTGTAGTTAAATATAGCATCATAGAGTCTTCCCAAATTTTCTTACCCATGGTTCTCTTCCGAGAGAGATTTATTTCTGTTGAATCTGGCATGTAAAGGTAACAGAGGCATGGTGACTAGTCAAATGATAGATTACTAAGTGATATTCTTAAGGGAACCAATCTATGTCTGTGTCATTTTTGGTTAAATAGAGTAGATACAAAATAGCATAAAGCATGCATATGTTGTTATCTAATAATAAATGCCCCCTCTAATTTTACCATAATTATTAAGTATTGATATATAAAACTCTATTGTTGACATCACTATTGAAAACTGTAGCATAGATGACTCATTTGGGAGTAAAAATAAAGTCAATTGATATCCATATTTCATTGTGTGATGTGGAATTAGTCATTTTCACAAGTCATGCCTGCACTCTAGAACATGTCTGGTTGGTCATGCCTTTAGCTAGGAATAATTGGATTGCAGAGATGAACTTAGATCGTCTTTGTGATTCAAAAGCCTTTTTCCCTATATTGAACTTCTAAAATACGAAATGATTCCCTAGTCTCCCCTTTTCAATCTATTGTCTTTTCTTGGTCAGCTGTCATAAAACATTAACCCATGATTTAAAATTGATCATATTCTTACACCCAATCTTCCTTTACACTAGAAAGTAATACTTAAGTTGGGGTGAGAAAAGAAAAGGAAGATAGGTTTAAATAAGCTGCATTTGAATCACGACCTGAAGCAAATGAGCGACAAGTAAAAATGAAAATTTTAAAAAAATTTAAAAAAAGGAAAAAAGAGAAAGAAGGAAAAAGGAAAAGCTAAGAAAATGTGTATTTAGGGTCATAAGGAGAAAATACAAAGAAAGGAGAGAGACTGAAGGAGAAATAAATAACAAGAAAGAAGAAAAATTGTGATGTAGTGTTCAAGGAGGGTTGACTCGTCAATTCCCATATACAAATCCTACCCATCCTCAAACCGAAATTACAAGCTTAGAAAAGTCTGTATGTGATGTCAAATAGATTTTCCAAAGTTAGAGGCACTTGAAAATAAAGACAGGCTTATGGTAGTTGCAGTGTGTCATGTGAATATCCTTGTGACGGATGGGGTTTTTCTATTCTCTTTCATTCTATTGTCCTTAGTTTCAATGTGAGTATCAGTATATAAATGGATAAATTTTTTTGATCTAAGTGAGGGCATGTAGATGAAAATGGCTTACTTTTCAAGATAGATGTCTTGCATGAATCAGTGGTATTTTGAAATAATGTTAGAAATAGAGATTGCATGGTTAGTATAACAATTGTGAGAACTACAGGTTGTGAATTAAAATTGTGATAGAGAGGAGATTAGTTTGAATCTAAATGTTGGTAGCTGTTTATCAAAACCATCATAGTCATTGCACTTTGTGAGATTGAAATAGTATAAAGGGTAAAGTTTCTTGTTTTAGTTGCTTGAGGATAAGCAAAGACTTTAAGTTGGGGGTGTTGATGTGTCAGAATTTTACGACACATTTGTATACCTTTTTCATGAGTTTTGACTGTCTTTTAGTGCTTTTATAAGTTAATTCATTTAAATATGACATAATTTTTAAAAAATGAAGCAAAACCAAACAAAAGTGCATAAATTGGGTCACATACGGACAACAGATGGATTCTGTGGTCCATCCGTCTAACCATAGATGGACTTCAAAGGACTTGAAAGAAAGGAAAAATTCAGCTAAGAGGGGAATAATGTATGGTACCAGTTACGAGTCGTAGTTTCAACCTACGAACTGTAAATGACACCGCAAGTCTTAACGAAGACGGGTGAATAAAGAGGGTCGAGTTACAAAGCCCAAGTGCGGACCACAAATAGCTTCTGCAACTGCAGATCTAGCCAACAGAAGCCTAAAAACCAGAATCTATGAGCTGCAGATCATTTCCCAATCTACTAAGTTTTTTTGGGGGGGTGTTCTACCCATAAAATTAAATCCCTATAAATCTAGTTTCTAACTCATCCAACCATTCATCAATCCAAGTTCGGAGTAAAAAGTTATGGATACTCTATTGAGACATTGTCAAGCAGTTACAACCAGCTACTTACAGACTGCAAGTGGATTTTACAGCCTATAATTAGCCGTTTTTGGATGTAAGTCACTAAATACTAACTGTGCATTGCAGGGTTCCATATCCTAAGGCTATTTGCAGACCACAAATAAATTATGTTGTCCGCGTACAGCTAAGAATGGGGTGCAAATCAGAAATTTCAGCCACCTTTTAAACTGAGTTTTTGAGTTCATTCCCTCATTTCTTCATCTTAGATCAACCCCAACAAGCTCAAAATCTCTCTAAACCCCTCCTATGACAGAGAGATATCTCCCATGATCTTCTAACATCAACCACGAAATTCATCAAGATTTCTAACATTAAATCTCCTCTTTCCTCTAGTAAGGTCAAAAGCAGCTTTAGAAGTTCAAGACTTGTATGATGAATATTTTCTCCCTTCTTTAAGGTAAATATTCTTTTCAAAACCTTTTATGGGTAGTATTTATTACCATAGGATTGTTCTAAAGTTGGGACTCATGAAATAGTGATAGGAAGTAATGAGTCCATTGGATTCTACAGTATTATGTAAATATTGTATCACTTGTGCATATAAAAGGTTCGATTGGGTAATTATGGCACGAAGTGCTAGTCCGCTCCACCATGATTTTGGGGTATGTCAATCTTTAGTCGTTTAAGCAAACTTTGGCATTAAATCCTTAACTAATATATTTTGAAAATTTATCGTGGTCTTTAAAACATGTACTAGATTGTTTTTGGGTCTCAATCTCATTTAAAATAGCCCACATATTGCTAAAAAAAAAATTGAAATTACTTTCGGCTTTGCAAAAATATAAATTGTATTTCTGGTTTTAAACTTGAAAATTGGTATGGCTTCCATATAAAGATGTTAATGAGCTTAATCAATTTCAAAAGAAAATAGACGTTGGAATTTTAAAAGAGACGCAACTGTAAATTCACATTATCGCTTTGAAATTCATCTATGTTGTGAAGAAAAGTAAAAGGGTAAGTTAGTACCATTTAATTTATAAAATTCACTACACAAGATAAGTTATTATATAAATAAGAGAAGTTTAAAGTTGGGGTATTAAGCCCGTTTCTACTTTCTTGGGCTGTTACTTTGTTGTGTTCCAATACTGCTTGCGAATAATTTGTGAATTGCTCAAAGATCCTTTTCCTGCTAGGTTCGATTGAGGAGCCTGACTCAATAAAAATTATGTGTTGGGATCCGACCCAACATGAGATTATACTGAAGGAAAAAACTCCCATAGACTTGTCTAAAATTTCATAGAAAATCAAACTAAAATAATAATTAATATCATGGTTAAGGCTTACTAATACTTAAATTAATCACTGAATAGCTTAATTGATTCAGACTATCTTGAAGTTATGAATCAAGGACCAAATAAAGTCTCATAACACACAAATAGAGATCAAACAACAAACTAAGCAGAATTTAGGTTAACTGATTTTTTCTCTTATTTAATCGAAGTGTAAGCATAATAGATTTCACTCTAGGAATTGAAGAATAACCTCTTAACATACATTTACACAAAGGATGCTAATAATTTTTTAAACTCAAATATATTTAAGCTTGACAATAATTGTTAAAGTTAAGCAAAAGATCCTTTCAAAACTTAAATGATAAAAAGTATATTCATCACTGTTTTACAACATCCAAATTAAGAATTAATACTAAATAGAGACGCTTTTTAATGTAAAGATAGCTAACTAGATAAGTTGAATATATTAAAGCATAATTCCAACTATCATATACAAACAGATTCTAGACCTTAGTATTTAAAGATTGTTTTCACGATAAAATCAAATGAGATTTCAAATTCATAATCACTTAGATACAAAATGATAAATTTAGGCTTGGTATAACATGAAAGAAGAGTGTGTGTGTGTCTATATATATATATATCACTTAAAAATTATGATAAACATCCTATCATCTTCTCTTTAAGTAGAGTGATACTAGCATCCTAAATTGTGTTTTCAACGCAACTCATTGTCAACACCCATATTGCATAAAAATCAACTTTAGCATGGTAAAGACAATCAACTATTACATGAATAAAATATCAATGTAAATCTTAATTCTTGTAGGGCAGCGAGCTAGCTATTTTAGATTTAGACTAGTCTATTTTCAAGGACACAAACTCTTTGTTTGAAAGCAGGAGGATAGAATCAGATTTTTACCTTGTGAAAAAAGAGAATAACCTAAGATTTAGAAGGAAAGAAACATCATGTACTTGTATAAAGTTAACTAACCTAAGTCTATAGTTAGAACCAGATGAAAGAAAAATAGAGGCAAGCATTCATACAAATACTTGAAACAAGTTTAGACTAAAGGAAAGATGAAATGTCTCTTCATAGTTTTATTAGATCATATAGTCATTTCTCAATTTGTGGCATCAACTAAATAAAATAGAGAGAAGAGGAAAGAGTAGATCCCTTTTAGCTCAAAATTAACCCAAACACAAGCAGCATGTCTTGAGTACTTAAGGTCCAAATCATTAAAATTGATTACATAAAATTTTAAACTCACATACAATATTAAAGTTATGCATACCTCAAAATTCAAACTAACATATTTGTAAGACTAAAATTCCATATTTACTTCATCTAAAAGCATTTGCTAAATAGAGAACCTAAACCATAATTAATTCTAAAACACTTGACATATCTAGATTGAGTAAATAAATATTTTACTGTCTAGTAAACAGTCTTGTACATAAAAAATAATTTTTTTTATTCTTAATATGTTTCAAGAGATCAAAAAGGAATATTTAATTTACACGTAAGTTCATATGCAAGAGAAATAAGGAAAAAATCCTCGAGTAATAAAGAAAGAGCGAAGCAATAGATTTTCACAAAATTCTCTAAAGATGGGAGCATTCTGAGATAGTATTCTACGACATTCAAACTTAAATCTAAGTTTTGAAAAAAATAATACTTATTCAAGCAGGGGATCTCTTGATCTAAGATCACCTTAAAAGAGCTAAGTTTGCCCTCAAAGCTCCTTATAGAGTTCGAATAGATTTAAATCAATCTATTTTAAAAGAATGAAATTGCATTTAAAGACAATAATTACATGCTTTAGTGAAGGAGAATGTCAGGTCGACATATCCTTGTTGAGGTACAATCTCAACTCCGTCCAAATAGCCAATTCATTAAATAGTTGATACATTCTAAAATCTTGACTTTCTTATTAAAAATCAGTGTGGGAGAATGGGAATTTCAAAAGTCCCTAGAGGATAAGGTTCAAGATTGGTATTTATTTGGTATTTATACAATTTTTAGAGAGAAAAGAGAAAAACCAAAAAAACGGGGGGAAGCCTACCAATGTACGAAATTGTACAACAAGGATTCTTTCACAAAAACCTAGAACTTGCCTGGTGTGTGTACTAAACGAAATGAAGGATGTGTATTGCATTGCCTGCTCTGAGAATCCAATGTTATGTGCTTGCTAGACTCAGAGAAGAAAGGATAATCAAGTTAAAGAACATCTAGGGCTCATTGGAGTGGAAAAGAGATGGCTTGAGATATGGGGTTCTATTGGGTTGTCGGTTATGTTTAGGGGAAAATGAAGAAGAGATTAAGGTTTCGGGAGAAATAAAGGAAAATGGGTTGCTGGTTTTGTTGTTTAGTTTAGAGAAAAATAAAGACAAATGGGTATTGGGGAATAAAAAGGAAATTGGGCTTGAATTGCGATATTTACTAGGTTTGGGCTGATTTTATGTCAATTTTGGGCTGAAAAGGAGAGCTGATTTTGGAGTAAAAAGTGGTTAAAATCATAACTAAAATGTAGCATCTTTGCATTGCAATTGTAGCCATTTTTGAATAAAATAGTTGAATCGAATAAACTTAACTCACTCTTTTAAAATCAGTTTGCGGTAAAACTGAGATGAATTAATCTTCAGTTAATTAATTAAGCTTCTTGAACCTTATAGTAAAGTACTTATTTGTAAAAAAAAGGCTAATTGTAACAATTAAATCGTAAATGACCTTATTGACAAAATAAAATACGTTCTTAATTAGAATACTTATTATAATAAATTAATTTTCAAACTAATCAAATAAGTATATTCCAGATTTATTATTCATATGAAATATAACAAATTAATCTCTAATTAATTTTCTAAGCTTCTTGAAATTAACAAAGTAGAATACTTATTTGTAAACAAAATAAGACTAATTATAATAATTAAATTGTAAATGATCTTATTGACAAAATAAAATACATACTTG
>JACEIK010002857.1:128464-140219 GCA_018107945.1 Datura stramonium
GATATTTTACCAAATAAAATGGACAAATAGCACCAACATAAATAAAAAAAATATTTATGACTATGTAAAATTAATTTTCACTCTGTTTATAATTTGGAAAACTTGACTAATTAAATTAAAATATGGAGGGACAAAATTGAGTGTCAAAAACTTGCTTTTTCTTTGTTTAGAATGATAAAAGAAGGTTTTTGGCAAAGAAAATTAACAAACCTAATTTTGTCTGACCATCAATCCATCTATTTAAAAGTAAATATGACACAAATTTTGAGGAAGCATGGTTGGATCTGGATATCGGATTCTCTATATATCTCATATTACATGAGAATTCAAACGATATGTAGTTCAAGATACCTTTGATTCATGCACGACTCAAAATTTCAAAAGTTTTCATAGTGTCAAATTGTTGTGATACTAGGAGTCTAGAATGAGGTTGAAGGAATTTGGAATATGACCAAGATTTGAAATGGAGCTCGCCTACATATCCTCTGTATTAGAAATCAGGTAGCATATAGTTTGACTTATCTAGTTGAAAAGGCATTTTTTATGCGGAAATAACCTTTGTAGCTTGAGATAGATGACAAATATAATCTCAGTACGAAAAAGAGGCTTGCAATTTCTTACCTATGAATATTTGCTTCACATTATAATTAAGTCTTTACATTGACATAATTTTCAAAACCTCAAGTAGTCTTCACCTGAATTTGAAATAAATACCAATAATGCCCAGTATAGATTTGTAGGTTACACTTGATGTGAAACATGAAGAGAGATCAACTCGCCTCTTAGGTAAAGCGACCTTAGCATGAATAACCTACGTGTCTTCTAATAGGAGTGAAGTTTGAATGTTGTGAAAGGTTATCCTCGACTCTCGCCTGAAAAGTTTGAGTCCTTTGAAAATTTTCCCGGTTTGCTGCTAAGAAAAGTTTCCAAGTTGTGCTTCGTCCTTTTTGATGTAGTTCACATATATGGATTGTGTATGTTGCAAATTTTGAGATAAATTTTTCAATAAAAAAGTAATATAAATGTAATTATCATGGCATCGTCTTTATGATATTTTGAATGGTTGATAACGTCCCTCGCGATGTCTCATATATTTGAAAGAAGTGATCCTGTCTGATGATGCATATGCTAATATGTGGTCATCACCTTGAAACCTATAGATAAGTGGACATCACCTTGATGCCAATTTACATAAGTGGTCGTCACCTTGACGTCGATATAGATAAGTGGACCACCTTGACGCCTATATAGATAAGTGGTCATCACCTTGATGCTGATATAGATAAATGGTCTTCACCTTGATGTCGATATAAATAAGTGGTCATCATCTTGACGTTGATGATAAGTGGTCATCACCATGTTACCTATATGGAAAAGTGGTCGTCACCTTAACACTGATGTAGATAAGCGCCGTTACTTTGACATTGATATAGATAAGTGGTCGTCACCTTGGTGCTTATTAGGAAAAATGATCATCATCTTGATGCCAATGTAGATAAGTGGTCATCACTTTGATGCTAATATAGATAAGTGGTCATCACTTTTACATCGATGTAGATAAATGGTCATCACTTTGACGATGGTATAGATAAGTGGTCGTCAGCTTGACGCCTGATGAGTTGGTAATTTACCAACTTATTAGGCTCTTAAGCATGAGTTTTTGCCTAGTTTTTGAGTCGTCTATGTGAATTTTATGTCTTTTCTATTTAATTCATTGTAGGTACTTCACGTAAGTAGAGAAATCATGAAATAGAGCAAAACACATGAATTTTGAGATGTAATTTGATGAGTTATCATATGAAGGAGAGGAGCCAAAGATAATGAAAGATTTGAGCTCAAAAAGAGGTATAAGGACATTCTTTGAATCAGCTAAAAGCGGATCCGAAAGGGTGAAGCGCGGGCGAACCGTCAAAGTCACTACCTAGACCAGCTGACCTATCGGTGGTTGGCGGTTTGGAAGCATATAAATGCTGGTTGAACTGCCGGTGGCCACTGTTTTGTGTCACTTTTAGACGACAGACTGTCGGTGCTCCGTGGATTGGCACCGGCTAAACACCGATTCTTTACAGTTGAGGTCATCTAATGAACGTTAAAAGGGTCCAAAAAGGTCTCCAAAGCATCTAAAAGCTTCAAGGAAATTTGGGAAAGTTATACACAAGAAAGTACAGGTATTTAGATAGCTTTCATTATACACCAACCATTCATTCACTCATCCATTCAACCAATTCACCAACCATTAATTCATCTTCCACACATCTTTTCAATATAGATTTGTAGAGTTAGGTAGAACTCTTCTTATTCTTTTTATTTAACCCATTTTTGGGGGAATTCCACCATTATTAAAAGAGTTTGTGAAGCAAATTTGTGAAGCTGATGTGATGAATGTGAGGAGAATCCTCTTGGTATCTTCTCTCTATCTTTAAATATGCTTGACTAATTTGATAGCTAGAGGTATATTCATGGTGGATTTATTAATTTGATTGGGTTTTGATAAATTGCTCTTGGATTCTTATTGAAATTGTAGATCTATTATTTTCTCCCAAGTTATAATTGTCAAAATTGATGGTTTGCAAATATAAATTGTGCTTTACTTTTCTTGTTTTTGCTTGAGAGAGAAAGGTGAGAATTGGGTGAGAAGATAATAGTGAAGAATTGAAGTGTTTGTGTGTGGGATTAAGCTATAGATAGTTAAAACCTACATTTTCACTTCATTAAAGGTCAAGGCTAGAAATAGTTAGTCCTCCCTCAAGCTTGTGTGGTTGATTACTTGAATTGGTTTTGGGGTTTGAAAGAACCTAAGGCATAAACATTCTTATGGTTGAAAAACAAGAGAATGTGAATTATCCATAGCTATCTATGCTAAATATGAGTCTAAGGTATTGAAGAAATTCCCGATTTAATTATGATCTAATCTAGAGAATGCCCCTAGCTATATCACTTGTAATTACTTCAATTGGAATTCCCCCCAATTAGTCTTAGTTTAGAATTAAATAGTTATTTTCCTTTAATTTCCCCCAATTTTACTTTTCAAATATTGAGAAACTATGCATTCTAGTTTAAATTAGTTTATAACTCTTGAATTATCAATTCAATTCTCTGTGGGATTCGATCCTCACATCTGTCGGGATATTTATTTTGATACAATGACCGTTTATTCTCTTTCATAAAAGAGGAGTATATTTTGGACGTTATCAATGCATATATAAAAAAGTGGTTGTCATCTTAATGTCGATGTAGATAAGTGGTCATCACCTTAACGCCTATATGGAAAAGTGGTCAACACCTTGATGCCTATTCATATAAATGGTCATCACCTTGATGCTGATATAGATAAGTCGTCATCACCTTGATGCTGATATAGGTAAGTGGTCGTCACCTTAATGCCTATATGGATAAATGGACATCACCTTAGCGCCGAGGATTAGTGGTCATCACCTTGACAACTATATAGATAATAAGTGGTAATCACCTTGACGCCTATATAGATAAGTGAATTCACTTTGAATGAGGTAGAGGACCAAAATTTCTTTGAGAAAAAATTACCCAAATATAATATAATATGTTACTTCAAATGAAGTGATGTTGTAGTGATGCAACCCAAGATATTTATGTATGGATGATAGCTTGGGAGGGTGAAGGAAGGATGGAAGCATAAAATGGCCATGTTGAAGAAGAAGATGGGATAATATTACAAATGGTCATTTCTTGAATTCAAGAAAATAAAGACAACCAAACAAGGCCCTTATTTCATTAAGGGTATAATTGTAATAGTTAGGTCTTTCATTTCCTAGCCTAGTATAAGTAGTAGCTCTTTTTATTTCAATATGTATATTTTCATAATATTAAAGAATATACTTGTTGAGAGCTTGAGTGCTTGCTTAGCCTTTGATTTTTACTTGGTTATAAAGGAGGGTTGCTTGAGAATTTAATTCTCTTGAGGTTTTCCTAATAGGTTAGATATTTGTTGAATTGATAATTGAGTTCTTTGTTCTTTAGCAAGGGTTACTTTTACTTTCAATTTTGTCTAGCTTCTCTATCTTTCATTTCTTATATTAATTGATATCAAGAGCTAGGATTTGATTTATTCCTACAAATCTAGTCTAAATTTTCTTGCTTGATTTGTTGTTTTTGACAGTAAATTCTTGTTCTCTAGTATTTTTTGAGTCTAGATCTAGGTTCTTGTTCTTAGCAAGGGTTAGTTTTACTTTCAATTTTGTGTCTAGCTTCTCTATCCTCATTGTTCTCTAGTATTTTTTTGAGTCCAGTCTTATGTTTCCTTTGATTTTGAGTTATGGATTTAATTCTACCATTGAAGACTTGAAGAAATTTGAAATTGGGTCTTGTTGATTATGGTTTATTGGAGCTTAATTTTTATTAGGATTTGTTCTCTACATCAAAAAGAAAATCATACTAAAATTTTAGGTGATTTGGAGAAGATTTGAAGTAGGATTTGTTCTTGATGTTCTTGAAGATCTTCATATCTTTATATTGGAGAAAAAGACCAAAAGATACATTTGATCCATTCCACCTCTTTAAATTTTGGTCAAAGGTGTTTGTTGGGTCCATAAGTTAGAATTTTATTTAAAAAAAAAATTAGAAAATCAAAATTTTAAAAATTTAAAAAAAAATTCGAAAAAATTCCCCGCTCATGCCAGCTAGTGCATGGACCTCAACTTCAGAGAGTTGGCACCTTTTTAACACTCCAAAATTTAAGTGTTGGAACTGTTTACACCCTCAAATTTTTTTCCTAAGTGTCAAGTTTTTTTGGTTTTCTTATGCACGCATTCTCTTCCAATTTCTCCATTACTTAATAATTAATTATCATTTTTAATTACTTATTACTTGGTTCTTCATTTTCTTCTCATCTCTTTAATTCTACAAACTATTTAACAATAAGTAATTCCTTCTACTTCTTATTACTTAGTTTTATGAGTTCGAATTTTTCGTGCTTCTTCTTCCCCCATTTTTCTTCTTTATTTTTATTGAATATTTTTTACTCCCTTCCATTAGCTTGATATTTCTTTATTGAGTCAAACAAGAATTTATTCTTGACCAGAAGTAGATATTGGACCCTTACAAATGATCGGACTAAATAAGCTATAATCCTTGGCTGAAGCAATTTGTTAGGCATATAAAAGTGAGCAATATTGAGTGATTATGAGTTATTTTAACTAACTTTACGTGTTTGCTTGCTTTAATTGTGTGTCTTTCATAGGTACAATGGACAACCATGAAGAGGAGAACCAGGTGCCCACTAGGGAACCTGATCTTGGGCACATTTACATATCCAAGTGCCATTGTATGCCCATGGTTTAGCTTAGTTTGTACTTTAAGTCAATTATAATCTCATGTATTTTGATGAAATTGTGTCCATAGATTAACATATGTGATTAGCTCTCTTTGTAGGTGAAAAGTGCTACAAGAATGGTGTTCAACCTGAGAATGAATGATCAAGGCTGTGGCATGGACCGAACTTGAATACATTCAAATGCCAAAATAGTAGGGTTGCGCAACATAGCAGTGTCAAGCTGCCTAGCTGCGGCAACCAAGACCGTTTCACGCTAGCTAGTCGTCCGCGTCCATGCCGTGCCACGCCAAGGGAAACATAAATGCCATGTCGCTTAACTAGTGTATATCCACGACAATGTTGTGTCACGCCAGCAGATTGGGGCGATGGTTGTCATGCCACGCTAAGGGTAGCACTTGCCTAACATGTTAACCAGATCACATTCGCGTCCATGCCGTGCCACGGAGCCAAGTTGCCGCAACCAACATCGTGCCACGCCAAGATGCTTGCGCACACATCCCTTATCCAGTGAAGGTCTGCATCCATGATGTGTCACAGAGGTGTTTTCCCGCATCTAGCAGTGTGACACGTTGGAGGTCAAAGTCGGCCAAATTTTCTTCATCTATAAATAAGACACTTAACAGTTCATTTTAAAATATCAAGTAACATATCATTTGGAGAGAACGATTGGAGGAAGAATGGAAAAGGGCATCATCTTTAGGGTTCTTTTCATTTCTCTTTTCCATTAATTTATTTTACATGAATCATTACAATTGTAAGTTCTTGTGTAACAATGAGTGGCTAAACCCTCATTCTAGGGTTGAGACCATAACCATGAACGTGTAGCGTAGTCTTAAGTTGGTTGATTATTTATCATATTTGATTGTTCTTGTACTCTTGTTACACTATTTTAATGCTTGATCACCACTGGAATAAATCTTGAATTCTTGTGAAAATCCAAAAGGACAAACACTAGAATAGAATGAAGAGTGTAGGGAGTGAGTCTTGTCTTCGGACTCGATTCGCGTTAAGATAGAAATATACCTAACAGTCTTCAACCCTGGAATCCTTCCAACTATTTTTATAACTATTACATATTCATTTTAGATTTCTACAAACAAATAATAAATTTTTAAAAACACTTGAACTTGTGAAAATTGATAGTACTGCTTAAATTTAGTTATTCACTAAAGTCAAGTCCCTAAAGATTCAACATCTGGCTCGCAAGAGCCACTTTATCACTTGCACGACCACAAACACTTGATAAACATGATAACTGCCTTCTCTTATCAAATGGAAGGGAGGTTGGATAGATTGGTTAATCTAGTCGGAACCTTTCATCATATGTTCTATCATACATTCTTGCCATGTATTGATAATGTCAATGTTGAGAGTGTTCAAACACTAGTTCATCCTTTTAATGACCAAATCGATTCTTCTTGAAAGATTGATATGTGTCCACCTAGCGTTAACATTTGTGATGTGAATGATAGTACATTATCATGTGAAACTTGTAATGATCAACTTATTTGTGATACTAGTATGCTAATTGAGGTATTTGGTGATGTGTTAAGTGAACCTCAATTTAGTGGTGAAATTGATAGGGTCGGTCATTTAAATAGTAGTAACTCTTTGAGTATGTCTATTTTTGAAGATCCTAATGTTGGTTTTCTCATAGAGGTCACATGAATGAAAATTCTTTGAAAGATGACATTTATCTTTTAGAAATTGAGATTGCATTCTTTGGCACATGCTTTGATCTTCATCTTCGTTTGATTATTCTCTCTTAAAGTACGATGTCTTATTTGATGATGATGAGATTACTTCAAGTGTCGTGCATAGTCTTGTTTAACATGATGATGGTGTAGCAATTATCAATGGCTTTTACTTGTATGATAACTCACTATGGATGTTAACAAAGAAACTGATGCTTGTATTAAAATGGTTACTTCTTCTTTGAGTGTCCATATTCTTGATACCGTGCTTGTTGATGTTCTTGAATCTAATGGTAATCTTATATATGAGGAAACTTTCAATGAAGTTTGTTTTATCTAACACCTTTCTTTATTATCTATTTGCTATAGTGATACGCTTTCTTGTGTTGAGGGCATATGTTATATGGGAAAGGGATTTAATAAGATGTTGGTTGTTCTTTTAACCAACGTAGGTGGATAACCTTTTATTTTGACTCCAATGACCCTTTGAATGTGTGTATGTTTGTCATCATACCATCTTGTCCTATCCAAGTTTTTAGTGCCTCGTGTGGAAGCTTGTCCTTCATGCAAATAGTTGATATTTGGATATATCACATGTTTCTACTTCCTTGGCGTGTTGGTTTTCTTAGTTACACTTGTGCTGATCCTCATGTAATGAGGTCCTTATTGTTATTTGTTTTATCTATGCTTTTTCAAGGTTTAGATTCAAGGACGAATCCTTTTCAAGAAGGGGAGAATGATGCAACCCAAGATGCCTATGTGTAGATGATTGCTTGGAGGGTGAAGGAAGGAGGGGAGCGCAAAGTGGCTATGTTGATGAAGAGGATGAGCTAATGTTGTAAATAGAAATTTCTTGAATTCAAGAAGAGGAAGACAACCAAACAAGGCTCTTATTTCATTAAGGGTATAATTGTAACAATTAGATTTTCCATTCCCTAGCCTAGTAGAAATAGTAGCTCTTTTTATTCCAATAGGTAGATTTTCATGACATTGAAGAATATACTTGTTAAGCTTGAGTGCTTGCTTAGCCTTTAGTTTTTACTTGGTTAGAAAAGAGAGTTTATTGGGAATTCAATTCCCTTGAGGTTTTCCTAATAGGTTAGGTGCTTGTTGGATTGATAATTGAGGTCATTGTTCTTTAGTAAGGGTTGCTTTTACTTTCAATTTGTGTCTAGATTCTCTATATTCCTTTTCTTGTATCATTTGGTCTCTTCTTAAAGGACATATGACCCAAATATAATAGATATGTCACATTTGAATGAGGCGATGACCCAACATCTCTCTGAAGGGAGAATGACCCAACTCTGATATAATATGTCGTTTCGAACGAAGTGTCATTCTGGCGCATTACTTGAAGGGACAAAGACCTAAATATAATAAATATGTTGAGGTGGTGGCTCAATATGTCTCTTTAGATGAAGGTTGACCCAAATATATAATATGCTGAGGTGAAGGCTCAATATGTCTTTTTACATGACAAGTGAACCAAATATAATATGTCAAGGTGAATGCTTAATATGTCTATTTTCATGGTATATCACCCAAATATATAATATGTCAATATAAAGTCTCAATATGTATCTTTTCATGACAGACAACCTAAAATATAATATAATATACCGAGGTGGCGGCTTGATATGTCTCTTTGAATGGAAGATGATCTGAAACATATAATCTACCTAGTGACAGTTCAATATGTCTCTTCTAATAGTGGATGACCTGGATATAAAATATTTCATGTGTAAATGAGAATAGAGAACAAAATAAATATCAAAGATAGAAAGTGAGGTTATAGTATAGCCATCCAGCTTATGCCAGCAAATGGACTTGTTGTTTAATATCTCAGGTTTTCCTCAAAGACTTGATGTCAATTTTTGTAAGATCAAGGTAGAATTATTAAAGTAAAAGAATGTAATAGTATCTAGTTATATAAAGAGTAGCTTCCCAGTTCATGCTAATGAAGGGACTTGTAGTCCGTGAAGGCAGTGTTATCTCTAGCTGTCGTTGAAGACTTTTCATTTCTGCACTTGTAGAAAGTTTCTTACTTTGAAAATAAAGAGTTTGACATATGTTGATCCATGTAACTATGTCATAATGGTCTGGAAGTCATGGAGAGCATATGATTCTGGACAAATGTGTTGAGAGAGATTTTGATGTTGATTAAGGGCTCTAATGGCCGATTAAGGATGTCACATAAAGTGCATCCTTGCATCGATTATAACCTTCTATAAAGAGGGGAATCTTTTGATAAAGGACGTATTTGAAGCTTGAAGTCAAATGAATATTTTTTGAAGTTGCTGAACCAATTCAAAAAGTTGCCTCAATTTCCACTCTAATGCTACATAATTGAAATAGTTTGCAAAAAGAATGAAGATTTGTCTGATTCAAAGACATGCTCCAGTTTTCTTTCTAAGAGTCCATAGTTTGAAATAGTGGGAAGACCTAACCCTTATGTAGGATTGCCTACTTATCTTACTAGAGAAACACTCAAGTTTTACATAGTTTGAACTAAAAACTGATAGAATTTGAAGAGAATGCAATTTGTGATAAAAGAGGATTAGTTTCATCAAATATTAAAAAGGAAGATAAGAGTAAATTTTTTGGACTAGATCTCTGGTGCTGGTAATCCTTCGTATTCATAATAGTATCTTTGAAAGGTCTTACATATGCTCTATTTCTAGAGATTCTCTAAATTAATTCTTTAACCTTTGGGAGAATCCTTTAACACTTGTCCAGTACCTGTTATGGGAAGCAGAATCTTAATAGTACCATCTGCAAAGTTCAAGTGCAATCATTAATAAATATATTAAAATTATTGTAATAAAGTGAAGGATATAAAGAGAGATAAAATTATGGATGTGGCCGCTTGGCTAATGATGATTTGGATGTAGTTGTCCAGATGATATTTCACAATCTTTGTCATTGCACCTGATAACTTTATCTGCAAAATTCAGAGAAAGTGTTAACAATTACAATGAAAGAAAATGAATAAACTGGAGATAGAGTGAGATTAGAAGTTGTTTGGGTCATTATGGAGAGGCTATGTGGGTCTAACAATACCTTTCGTCATGCATGGCAGTCTTGGAGTTATCATCCCGTGACTTCATTTTTATTATGTTCAAAGAAAAACTCTTAGTTTTAGAGATTGATTCGTGGGGGTTTTCCTTGTTGTCCTTATGCTCCTTCCTGTGCTTGATTTGCAAACTCATCTAGTCTTGAATTGTAATCCTGGTGGAATTTTTAAAGACCTTCTCAAAAATTCTACCTCAGTTTCAAACATTAAAGAACTCTTGAGTCCTTGCAATTTATGACGTCTCTTTGTAAGGAATTTTTGAGTTCTTCTAAGAAATTTCGCATTTGCTTGAGCCTCAACGAACTTTGGTATTCAATCTTGTAGTTAATGCTATCTTTTGTGGAATTTTTGTGATCTTCTCAAAAGTTTTGCCTCAATTATATCTTAAGTGATAATAGAAATTCTCAAAGATATGACCAAGCTTACAAAGCGCCTACGTATCCCATAAAATAGGAATCAGGCAATTACAACTAGCTCAGTTACAAAGGAAAATTAAGATTTTTTAATAATGTGACTGAAGCCGATATGGCTATCTACGTCTCCTATTAGAAAAATCAGGTCGAACATAGTTTATTTTATAAATTAAAGTGAGATTACAAAGGAAATCAAACCATAATGTGCAATTACAAAGGAAATAAAGATAAAGTGCAATTACAAGTAAAGAAAGCAATAACTTTAAATATAAGGTTGAAGGATGCTAAAAATGGGATTTTCAGAAAACTTCATTCTTCTTCGCAACTGGTTGTTCTCATGATTATTTCTTGTGATTGTGCATGAATTGTTGTTCATATTTGGTGGAGCTTGTGCATGTCAAGACCCAAACATAGGCCTGGATTGAGATACGGGACAAAGAACCCCGAGAGGCTCCAAGTCGACCCATGGCATGAACATAACATCTAACTCATTCAATAAAATGGAAGACCCACATGAATAACATAGCGGAAGTCTAAACATAATATAATATCTAAATACATACATAAGTCTGAAGATGAATATAAACTATGTCCGAAAAGCCTCTAATACAGAAGAGTTGATGGGACATGACCCCAACTAACTCACTACAGTCTGAAAACTGAAAGTACTGAACATATCTGAATAGAAAGGCCCTTGAAAGATGAGGACTCACCAACTCTATGCGAAAGTACAAATGCTGAAAATCTGGCTAGCGGCGGGACTAAGTCTGGATATCGGAGCCTGTATCATAAAATGATACAACATAGAGTATGCGGTCAGTACTTGGAATGTACTGAGTATGCAAGGTAAGTAAAACAGACAGTTAAAATACATAAGAGTTCATAAGAGTAGGACAAAATGATCATAAAGTAAATATCATAATGTAACATAAGGGCTCAAGGTTTTCAAAACATTCATAAATCAATCATAATCATGATCATAAGAGAAAAGCTTTTTTAAACATGACTTGAGTCAAAGTGCATAAACATAATCATGCATCAATCATGAGGAATAATGGGAGATTCTTATAATCGACATACCTCATATGAGCACACATGAAGCCCGACCCATAAACCCCTAGTCGTGAGGATGTTCATACCTTGCCAAGGGTATAACCATGAAAAGAGTTGATCTCGGGCAAAATAGCATGCCCGAGCTACGCTTGATAACTTAAATTAGTCTTGTTTATCTAAGTTATTTTATACATTTTCATGTAGTTTTATATAA
>JACEIK010002858.1:69130-86047 GCA_018107945.1 Datura stramonium
TAGAGTCTGTAAACCTTGTTGCTCAGATCTAGTAGAAGAGTTTTGGAAAATCCTACGAGGTAGGTCGTGGTTTTTTACCTCCTGTGAGCAAGGAGGTTTTTCACGTAAATATCGTGTGTCGTCTTTCTACTGTCTTATTTGTGTGTGTGTTTGTTTCTGTTTCTGTGAGACCTAGTCGAGGGACCAGGTCAGAGTACGGTGGTCGACCCATATAACTCATCACATAGTCAATTGCAAATAATGTCATGGGAGGATGTTTCATGGATAAGACATTCAATCAGATTGCTAAGCACAAACATAAATGGCATGGAGGGGATCAAAATAGAGGGATAAATGTGGGTACTCCTTCATTGTCTCACTTGATGAAGGAGAACTAGGATCATGAACAGATGATGGCTGCAAAGGCTACTAACTGTTGTGCCCCAATGCACGTGCTAGTGTACGCGGTCGTACAAGTAGTATAGTGACTCTGAAGAACCAGATGTCGAACCCACAAGGACTAGACTAATTTAGCAAATATTCAAGTTCAAGCGTTATATTCAATTCTCACAATTGTTGGTTTTAGAGATTATGATGTTTTATCTAAAATTATAGATTATCACAACTAATAAAAAAAACAGTAATAAGAAGCATCTAGAGTTAAGAACAAACATTCAAGCAATGCTAAATTTCAAAATGGTTTGAGCATATTAAAATTCATTTGTTGTCTCATATGGTTAGTATGCAATGTTCATGGTCTTTTGAGCCTCTAAATACAACAAACTAGTCTCACACCTACATCATTGAGTGGGGATGTGACATCCTAATTCGTGAGCAATTAATAATATGGATGTGGTTTACAGGTTTATACCCTTGATTATGGAATTTCGTACGTCTAATCATTTACCCTAGAATTAACTTCACAACT
The DNA here is from genome assembly GCA_018107945.1 of Datura stramonium. Classification (NCBI taxonomy): domain Eukaryota; kingdom Viridiplantae; phylum Streptophyta; class Magnoliopsida; order Solanales; family Solanaceae; genus Datura; species Datura stramonium. Next base: position 70,038 of record JACEIK010002858.1, read on the forward strand.
ACGTCTAAGAGTGGTGATGTGACAATTTAATCCTAAGTGTCTAATTATCTTCATGTCTAATTAACAAAGCAAGGCGAATTAGGCATAATTGATATACTAACTGCGAATCTTATCTTGAAGACAAGAACTTGCTCCCTGCATTTTTAGTTCTAACCTAGGTTTACTCTTTTGAGCTTTTGCCTAATCATAAAAAGTGCATTTCAATGGTTATCAAGCATTAAAATGGTAATTAACAAGAATGCAAGAAAAAACAAAAATGAAAACTCGAAACAAAGATGAATTTATGCAAATAATATCATGTCGTGTGGCCTCAACCCTACAGAAAGGGTTTTAGCTACTCAGGTTCATACAATGATTCAAAAACATGTTTAAATTAGAGTACTTACAAGAATGTTTGAAAAAGAATTAAAAAATGCAAACCCTAAGTGAGTTTCTTCCTCCTCTATGCTTTCCCAAAAATAAGATGTGATAATCAAAATTAGGAGCTAAGTGTTCAATTTATAATAAGTGAAAATTTGCAAAAGTTGTTCATGCCCAAAATGGCTCCGCGACACGCTACCCATTGCGCAGCTCAAGCGGCGTGGCACGGACCTGTCACAGATGCACACTAGATTGTGTCCATGGCATGGGTGTCGCCTGGTGTGGCACGACATCCATCGCGTAGGCTGGAGGGTGTAACACAGTTCCATTGTGCGCTGCCACTACTACTGCCTTGCCCTCGTGGGCGCAAATGTCCTCACGTGGCATGGCGCCTATCATGCAGTTTAGCCAGCGTGGCACACTGGGCTGTGTGGCAGGCTGTTCTTCATGCCATTTTGTGTAATTGTCATCCCAACTCAATCCAAAGTTCCTCCTTGCTTGTGCATTGTCATATTCAGCCCTTCCTAAGCATGATTCACCTACAAACATGTGCTAATCACTTTGGTTAGTTCATGCACACATATATATAAATTTACATGAGAAAGTAATTAAATAAATTAACACACATGACTAAACTAAGTTATAAAATAGCATTTGGGCATGTAAATATGCCCAAGATCACCAACATAGCCCTTCTCACCAAAAAGTTGACCGAGTCTAAGATCAAAAAGGTACATGCAATTGAAGAGACTGGAGTGGCGTTAAATATGGGCATGGATGCCCCTCTATATCAATATCATTTATTCTAGGAGCAACCTCCTATGCAAGTTGAAGATTTCAACTATGTTGGAAACTCATCCGGTGGTTATAGACTACATTATCGACAAGGCCACCCATCTTCGTCATATCAAGGGCAGTGGAGACCCCAACCACAAGGTAAAGGTCAATACTTCCCAAAAAGTGATTATGGTGGCCCAAACAGAGTTGGCACAATAGTGCAAATTATCAAAATTGAGGCTCATCTTCTTATGTTCTGCAAAAAAGTCTCCCTTCTAACTCTCAAAATTGGAGGGAGGGTCCTTCTCAAGATCATGGAGGCTCTGCTTGAAGGAATGTTGGAGAAGGTGTTTGCTAACCAAGAGAGATCGGATTCTTTCCTAAATAGCCTTATGGAGATCGTAGGTTCTCACACTACGTCCATATAAAAATCTAGAGCAATAAGTGTTAGATCTTTCCTGTGACCAAAATCCTTTAAAAAAAGGCCAGCTTCTTAGTAACACCATGGCTAATCCGAAAGGACATGTGGGACCTTTCAATGCTTAATGTATGGCCATTGTCATAAGGAGTGGCAAGATTGTGCAGCCCATGAATGTTGAAGTTGAGGATGATGTGGTTGATAAAGCGTCTAAGATTATGCATAAGGTTGATGACAAGTTGACGGGTCGAGAAAGCCTTCTATTTATGGGATAGTTGAGATAGGAGTCAAAAAGCCACCAATAGAGGAAGTTGCAAAAGATGGTTCAATTGCTCCAAAAGAGAAAGGAAAGGTCAAGAGAGGTATAGATGACTTTGCTAAATATTTTTCTCTATCAGTTCCTCCTTTTCCACAAAGAATATCCCAATAAGCTCTTGATGCAAAAGTGGCAAAGCACATTGAGTGACTAAAAGAAGTGACATTTTGAGTACCATTTATAGATTCCATCAAAGAGATGCCCAATTTTGCTAAGCACTTGAAGATTCTACTAATAAGGAAGTTGTTGTGTGACAAAGAGGAGCTGATTCTAGTGACGCACCGACTGAGTGTCTTTATTGCCGGCACTTATGTTGAGAAGAAAGGAGATTTGGGTGAGTATATCATTCCTAGTAGGATCGGTAGATATGATTATTTGCATGCCTTTTGTGAGAATGAGGCAAGTATTAATTTGATGTCTCTAGATATCTACAAGTAGTCTGTGTTGCCCATGTTAAAGTCCACCTTTATCCAGCTGTAGATGGCCAATAAGACAATGAAGACACTGATTGGGGTGGTAGAAGATGTGCTGGTAAAAGTCAAAAAATTGAGTTTTTGGCTGATTTTGTGGTTCTGGATTGAAATATGGACCGGGATATTTTCATCATACTTGGGAGACCTTTTTTGGATATTAGAAGGGAACTAATGGACTCGAAAAAGCACAAAATCATATTTCAGGTCAAGAATAAAAGAATCACTTTTAAAACCGAGAAAGGTGATTTGTTGACCATAGGAGTTGGGGACATTTTTGTAGTTAATATGGAGAAAAGTGTTGATGAAGGAGCTGAACATACCATGGCTACATAACCCAAGAGAAAGAAGGCCAAATCAAAATGGGTGAAGTAGTACCTCTGTGGCTCTAAAAGTAAGAAATGGGTGAGGAAGTCCCAACCCAAGGACGGCTTACCATGTAAATGATCCAAGTATCTTGTGTCGTGTCGTGACGTTAAATCAGGCGCTTCTTGGGAGGCAACCCAAGGGATTCTATACCATGTGTAGTATTTATGTCGTGCCGCAATGTTAAATCAAGTGCTTCTTGGGAGGCAATCCAAGTATTATTTCACTAATGGGTGTTGATGCATGCAGGTACACTGAAAAGATGGAGGAAATTGATCTAATATAGAAAAGGGAAATTCTGGCATTCAAATGACAGAGGGATAGATGGACCGTCTTTTCAAAGGACGAATCACATTCCTGACGTCGAGTGACTCAGGAGGTTCTAGTAAGGAAATTCAAAAGACGGTCCAATATATGGATTGTACTATGACTAGACGATCCACCCTTTGGACCATCTTTGTATTTTAAAATTTTTTTTGTGTGGGACCTTTTTGAGATAGATTTAGGTCGGGTCTTCATAAATGGGTCGGGTTGATCTCCAATAGACTACCCATGGGCTAAACTGACCTAACCCATGTTTTTTAAACTGGAAATTAAAGGGCATCATAGGCAACCCTTGCCTGATTGCTTATCTTTTTTCATCTCTCCCACCATCTTTCCCCTTCTTGCTGAAAACCTCCATTGTTGTGCACTCTTGCTCAATTTCAGTACTTGCATCACGTACCTTAAGCACACACAGATCACTATGCACATAGCTAGGGTTTTGAAGTCCCCATTTCATGCCATTTCTCATTCAAGCACATGAGCATTTGAGAAGTTATCTAGGTATTTATTCTTTTGATTGATCTTCACTACGACTGCCTGTTGTGATTTAATTGATTTTTTTACTTTGGGTATTGTTGAACCTATGCTTGAAGTGACTTGGGGGAAGAACTTGAGTGAAATTCTTTAGAATATAGGACGGGGCTAAGGTGAAGTTCTTTTTGACCTAAATGTGGACGATAAATTGCTTAATGATCTTAAAATTGGTATAGCCCCAACCCATGCTTGTTCTATGTTCAAAGATGAATTGCCCAAAAAGATAGAATTGTGCCCACCCTCCAAAGAACGAAGAAAGTGACCGACCATCTTTTCCAAAGACGAACTGTCTTTGTCTCCGTCTGTTGAACCCGAACACTCAAGTTTGTTAAGCCAAAGGACAACGCAAGGGATAGAATGCCTTTTGAAAGGAAGTTCCACACCTTGAACCATCCATTGAAATAGAGAACCTACTAGGGTCAATAGATGAAACAAGGTATGGTCCATCTCTTCAGAGTACGGATCGTCCCTCCCACCTGTCCATTACCTTATTTTTCTAATTTCATGTTACCTCGATTCCATGTTCTGACAAATTGTTGCATGATCACAGGTAATGGCACCCAAAAGAGTTGTACCTATAGGAGGAAAGACTAATACACCAAAGAGGTACCGACTTAGGGACGAGGATGAGGAGGAGTACTTTCCTCCAAATAGTGGGAGGACCACAGATGAGGCAGCAGAGGTGTCTCTCATCTCCACAGCTCAAGCAGCATCTATAGAGTCATCATTTCTAAGTTACAAAACCTAGTCCGGTACAGACCATGGTTAGGCCCAAGCTAGTGGAGCCCAGATTGACGTTTCCTCTATTAAGGCTACTGAAGACGAATCTTCTAGCTAGACTTCCTCTCCCCCAACACCTGTAGTAGGGTTAAGACAAAATCAGGGGAAGGATATGTACAGGCTGAGATGGGTCATTTTGGGCTCTAGGGACCAGTATTTGTAGGGGGTGATAGGCTCTAAATGGGAATCCTCATTGGGGAATTATTGAAGAGCGCGCTATTAGCTCCAATAGATTTGAGAATACTAGCACTGTGAGTTCTTATTTCACCCGGTAGGCCACTACATTCAAACACTAATCCGGGAGTTTATGTAGTATATGGGGCGACCATCCTATGGTCAAACCCAGTGTTGAAGATGCAGATAGAGATACTTATGTCAGTATTAATCATAGGAGTGTTGATTAACATCAGCCAGAGGTGATCAACCAATACTATTTTAGGGATGATTTTGACATGGTAGACACCACTGCTTATGATGAGATAGCCGCTCAGGGCCGTTGATCTAGAGGATGGATGTTCGAAGTGAGAGACAGAGGTACCCCAATTTGGGTTGCTCTTGAGATAGTTGATATATTCAAGAGAGAACTACAACTTCCGGCTAAGTTCTGGTAGAATGTGGCGTGCAGTTGGATTTGTCCAACTAAGAGAGACAACAAACTACCGCTTAAACACGCTCTAGTTGTGGCATCCATAGTGGCCAAGAAGAGGATAGATATCTTCTAGAAAGTGTGTTTGGAGATGAAGGATAGGGCCATCTAGACTTCCACCTCTATACCATTCTCGTGCTTGATTACAACACTAAGCCAGAGGGCAGGCATGCTGATCCTACTGAGGGAGGACTTATTTATTGATGCTCGTCAAGTGACTAATATCACTAGGATGTGAGATGACACCTTGGTAACCTCGGTGAGCCACCCGAGTTGTGTACTATCAGGAGGGCACACTATTGAGAGTCAGGGTATCGTGCCTGAAGAGGCCACATCGCAATCCACCAGTGAGTCAAACACAATAACAATAGATCCATCCACCACTGCACCCATGCCAACTGCACCACCAAGACCATTATTGAGCTCAAGAGATTCCTTACCTAGTCTAGCCTTGAGACTTAATAGAAAGGAGCAGCAGCTTGCTAGGTTTATTAATGATTTGTCAGCCTTCGTGGCTACTATTATTGAGTAGGCTCTTTAATTAAGGAATATCTTGAATTAGCATCTCACTTAGAGGCTACGGATGCCAAATTGAGCTAGCTCGAGGGAGGTGCTAGTTTGTCAGATATGTTAATCCTCTTAACTGATTTAGCCGAGACTAGAGCTACTGTCCTGGACTTGTAAATGCGAGAGAGGTGGCCAAAGGAGGTCTAGATAACGCTTGTGGACTGGACACTGCCTATTACTAGTATCATAGATTTTATTCCATGTGTGATACCAGTTTGCCAAGATCAGTCTTAATCCATTCCACCATTAGTCCCAATCCCCAGGGACATAATGACCATCACTCCACAAGAGCAGATTCCTACTTAGACTCAGGAATAGATAGTTTCTCCTAGCCTCCCACTAGATAAGGGCAAGAGTCCAGCACCGAAAGCACCATCAACTGCTCCAGATATATCCCTAGCAGAGAGGCCCTTAGGAGGGCGATAGAGATTCCACGCATTCACGTCTGAAGCCTCGCTCATGATCCAAATGACAACCTATCAGTACCACCTCAAGATGACCTTGAGTATCATGATTTGAGCGCTATAGGGAGTTTTTTCCACTTTTACTCTTTCATTTTGTTTTATATGTGGATTGAGGGCACTGCACTATTTTTAAGGTGGGGTGAGCATTATTTGGCCCTATGTGGAAATTGCTTGTATGATGCTTACTTTGAAAACTCTAATTTGTATGATATGATGCTTTTGATAGAGTTTATGATTATATGTGATGTTAAACCACTCTAGTCCATTTTTACCGCTTTCATAGTATAGTTTCTTTTGCTTTCATAGTATAGCTTCTTTTTTCTTTTGTAGTATAGAGTCCTTGGTTTTCTTAGCCCTTGTTTTTCCTAGAATTCTTACCTTTTTGTTGAATCTTAATGTGGTTAAAGTGTCGTAGTATGTGGGCCTAATGATAGATTGCTAAGCGATATTCCTAAGGGTATCAACTTACTTGTTAAGTCATCTTTGGTTGAATAAAATGATTTTGACTTAGGTGGTGGTGGCATTTGAGTTATTTTATATGCTTATATTGATTTTTGGAAATAATGCCTCCCCTCAATTTTTACCGTAGTTGTTCAATATTGACTTTTATACCTCCATTTGTGACATAAAATGTTGGCATTGTGTCCCTAGTTGAGAGTGATGTGCTTAGTCATTTTTATATCCATGTGCCAATGTGTGGAAAGAATGTTGCTTGTTCACTTGATTTGGTCACATTCTACAACTTTTCTTTCTACGTGAGCTCAAACTTAGGATTGCCTATGGATTGTAGAGATGAACTTAGGCCTTCTTTGTGTTTCACAAGTCACATGTGCCTAAATAGACCTACCAAATTATGCATGTATCCCTAGTCTCCCTTTTGAGCCTTTGAACCTTTTTCTTGATCAACCGCAATGAAAGCTAACATCAATTCTCAAGTTTACCCTCTTTTGAACTCATCCTCATTGACACTTTGAAAAGTGATGAAAATTGATGAAAAATGAGCAAAAAGTTGTAAGTTGGGGGTGACAATATGGGAAAAAAAGAAATTGGTCAAAAGATGGATGTTTGATCATATCCCAAGGTGTAACTAAGAAATGAGCTAAAAATAAGAAAAAATAAAATAAAACAAAAAAAAGAGAAAAATGAAATTTAAGCTCACAAAAATACTTACGGGTGTGAAAAGTTTCCAAAACAAGAGAAGGGATTAAAAGAAGGGATAAAAAGGTAAAAGGTTGTGAAAAAGTGATGAAGTGTCCAAGGGTGGTACATGAGTCACTAAAAGCCATATTTGTATCCTACCAATCCTTTGACCTTCATTACAAGCTTAGAAAATTCCTTATATGATCTCAATCCCGATATCCTAAAGGAATGACACTTGAGTAAACTGGAAAGCATATGTTGGTTGTGACCTACCTTGTGAATTTACTTATGAGAGTTGAGTGCATTTCTCTTCTCTTTTGATCTTGTGTGTCCTTATACGGTGTGTTAGCATTACTTTAGAAGAAAGGACACTTTTCTTGATCTGATTGTGAGGGGATTGAATGGCCGACATGTTTTTTTACTCAAGTCTAAATGTATGCATGTTGGTATAGTTTCATAAATGGAGATTGCAAGCTTACCCAAACAGTTGTGAGAAAACTAGTTTCTTTTCTTAGTTTCTTGAGGACAAGCAAATGCTTTAAGTTGGGGATGTTGATATGTCGGGAATTTACGACACATCTTTGCTTCATTTCATAGCATTTTGCATGTCTTTAGGATATAAAACAAGTGAAAACTAACCTCATTATGTCATGTTTAGGAACCCAATAAAATGAAGAGAAAAGGTGTTAAAGCCAGAAATCCGTCCAAGGGACGAACCAAAGGACGGACCGTCTATCTAAAAGATGATATGCATGTTCGTCCATCTAGCCTAAGCCATTATTTCCAAAAACCATCTTGAAGAAGTCCTTAAACAATGAGTTAAAGGATGGATCATCTTTCCAGAAGATGGTCCACTAGTTGAAGGACAGAATCATGATGAGGCAGAAGGAAATTTTAAACGACGAAGCCAAAGATGATGTAATGCCCCAGAAACTCAAAATCCATATTCGGGACTTAAATCAGAAAATCTAGAAAACTATAGAAATGTTGCAAAACGACCAGCCTAACGAGTCGTTAAGGGACCCAATGACTCGTCAGGTCAACCATGTGAAGGATTCCAAGATGATGAGTTAGTGTTTCCAACCGGACGACCTCACAAGTCATTATCAGGCCCTACAACTTGTTAAGTCGCCCGTTTCCAAGCCGTAGTTTAGAAATTTGAGGATTTTACAGTGTACTTGATGGAAGGTCACCACGAGTCGTCATCAGCAGTAACGACTCGTCAGGTCCTTCATTTTCAATCCTTTCTAGCTTTCTTACTAGTGTACCTGACGAACGACACGACGAGTCATTCCTAGTCATGATGACTCGTCATGTGCCCATCAGCAGACAGTAGATTTTTCCAATGAACTTGACGGAAGGACCCAACGACTCGTTGGACCTCGTAATGAGTCGTTAGGTCACCCGTTATAGGCACCAGAAAGTTTTTCCCAACGAATCTCTAAGGTCTATTTAGTAATTCTCTATCCTTCCAAGCCCTAAACTATGTCATTTTGGCTACAGTTTTCAAACATTTTAGTGGGGAAAAAGTGGTTCATTCCTCATTCCCCACTCTCAGTTCTCAATAAATCATCGAAGTCTCCTCTAAAGAACTCTCAAGAAAAGTGTAGGGTTCCTCACCAACTTCAATCATTCAAGCTTCTTTATCTAGAGAAATTTAGCCAGGTATGTGGGGTTTTAGCAAGGGGATTGCCCTTCCCTTGCGTCCCAAAGTTCTCTTCAATTTCTTCTATCAGTTTTAAGCCCTAAGCTTTCAAATAGGAAGAGGATTCGTGTTTATTTTCATTGATTTCACTTAGAACAATGTTCATATTTATTTTTGATATAATCTCCATCAGTTCCTTATCAAATTGTCAGTTTCATTACAAAGGTGAATTTAAGCCCTAACCTTCGGGTAATGATTTTAATTGTTCAGTTCTCTCTAGTGAATGAAGGATGACTTGGTCTGAAATTTCTAGGATTTCCTCTATATATATATGTTGAGCAAATATTCCATTAACGAGAATGACTTTTGCTCTATTGAATGAAATTCCCATAATTCCTGAAATTTATCTTGTATTATGAAATTGTCTGGGTTGTTGGCATAAATGAGCTCTCTAATAGTTGCTTAGTAATTTAGTCAGTTAGAACACAGAACTCTATCAATCTAGTCTTAGTCAGAATCATATCAGTCTAGCTTCAGTCAGATTTTAGCAACCTCAGTGTTGTCCAGAAAATATCAACTGATCAGTTTGATTCCAGTTTATTTTTTAGGTATCAGTGGTGCCTCCCAGTTTTCAGACTCAAATTCATATTTTAGTTATTTGGTCCATTAGGCGTTCATAACATTCAGTTATAGATTTGACCAGCCCCAAGACCCCCGTTCAATAATTAGTTGTTCTATTGACGGTTACGATATTTCTAGATAAGTAGCTCTGACCAGTCTAAGAACCCAGTTTCAGAATCTGGTCTGATAAGGCTCTCAGGGTATATGTAGTTATTCGTTCTTGACTAGTCTTGGGCCCCAGTTTTGAGCTATCAACTTAGTAGTTCACCTTAGGTTTTCTAGTGGCAGTAGAATTTACCACTAAGCGGGTCGGGCTTCCAGCGCACCCAGGTCCCCAAAACTACGTTACCAGCGTAGGTTACAGTATTACTTGGCCTTATTGGCCCCAAATATTTTGTGATTACCCAGTTCATGCCTTTATACCCCGGCAAGGTATATTGGTTCCTACCGGTGGGGTATATACATCAGACTCCACTTCTAGCTCACGTGGTTAAATGTCAGTTATAGACTCTCCCACTAGTCAGTCCAGTCCTGTATAAGAATAAGCAACTCAGTTCAGTACAACATTTCAGATTCAGTATTTCAGACTTAGGGCATGTTCTTGATCATCAAACAGGGTTGTCTTGACAATTTCAGATTATATCAGTAGTTTAGTTCAGTTTACCTGTTGGTCATGGCGTGTCACTACAGTTCAGACTTTATATTCAGTATGTTTACCCCACTTACCCAGTACATTCAAAGTACTGACGCATGTTTTTCATGTTGTATCGTTTCATGATACAGCTGCAAGTTCTTAGATTCAGCACAGATAGTTACTTCAATTTCAGAGCATTCCATTTTAGCAAATCAGAGTGTGAGTCCTCATCACTCGAGGTCCTTATTTAATTAATTCAGTTGGATATGGTTTTGTGTAGACTTAGAGTTAGCTGGAGCCCTATCCCAGCAACTCCTCAGTAGTTGGCTTTCAGACCAGACTTGTCTTTTAGAATTGTATTTCAGATATATTATTTCTTTCTCTACTTTCATTCTTTACATTTCCTTAAACTGATAAATCTATTATTTAAAAGTTCCGTTGTGCATGTTTACTCAAAATGCTAGTGTACGATAGACCAGGGGTTGACTTGGGGTCACTTGTGGCTTCAAGTACCGTGTTACGTCTAGGGTGTAAGCTCGGGGCGTGACAAACTTGGTATCAGAGCACTAGGTTTAGAGTATCCTCATAAAGTCTGAAAGCTGCATCAAGTAGAGTACTTTTCATGGGTGTGAAGCGTGCCACACTTATGACGAGGAGGCTATGAGATGTGATTAGGAAAATTTCCCTTTTGTTCATGCTCTTTATCGTGCGTCAAAATCCAATTCCAAAGGCGTCTTTCTAAATCGTGTCCTACTTTCTTTCAGTGAATAATGCCTCCTCGACGTGGAAATGGATGAACAGCCGAAAACGCCAACATACCTGCTCCACCAGCTCCGACAGTTCCTCAAGATGACTCTGTGTCTACCGCCGAATTCAGGGCGGCCATCCAGTTGCTTGCTCAGACCGTCACCAATCAAGTGAACCAATAGGTGGTTCCAGTATCCACAAGTGGGTCTACAGCTACTGCCCGGGTGTGGGATTTCACCCGGATGAACCCTCCAGACTTTCAAGAAACAAAGGTGGGAGAGGACCCACAAGGCTTTGTAGATGAGATCAGAAAGATCACCTGGATCATGGGTGTCAACTCCTCTAAGAGTGTTGACCTGGCTGCCTACCATCTAAAAGGGGTAGCCCAGGTTTGGTACAAGCAGTGGAAGGAGGGGTGGTCAACAGAAGCAGGACCGATTGAGTGGGAGGAGTTTCATATAGCTTTTCTAGATAGGTTATTTCCCCGGGAGATGAGGGAGGCTAAGATGGCAGAATTTATAAACCTACAACAGGGAAACCAGACAATGGAGGAGTATGCTGTGGAGTTTACTAGACTATCAAAGTATGCTCCAGAGATGGTGGCTGAGCCAAGGGCTCGCATGCTGAAGTTCGTAAATGGATTATCTAATCTAGTCCTCAAACAGAGTAGGACGACAATGTTAATCAAGGACATGGACCTCTCTAGTTTAATTGTGTATGCCCAGCAGATTGAAGTAGAGAAGCTGAAAGATATGGAACGTAAGAAAAAGCGGGCAAGAACTGGTCATACAGATTTTGGCCACCAGAGATCTGGCAGTGGTAGCCGCCCACAGCAGCAACAGCAGCGGGCCCCAACACCTAGCTCAGCCGGCGCCCTAACCTTTCGGTCCCTCCAGGATCGGAGGGGTGGGTCTTCTGGCACTGAGTCTCAGGCCCACAGCACAGAAAACAAGTATCCAGCTTGTCCGAAGTATGATTGGAATCACCCAGGGGAATGCCTTCAGGGATGAGAGGGTTGCTTTGGGTGTGGATAGTTTGGACACAGGCTTAGGGAGTGCCCATCAGAAGGGCGAGCTAGATAACAATCACTACCTCATCAGCTCTAGCAGGCCAACCCATCAGGTACAGATGGCGGTCAACGCCAGAATCAATTTTATGCTCTCTCTTCTCGTTAGGATCAGGAAAGTTCACCTGACGTAGTTACTAGTATGTTACGTCTCTTTCACCTAGACGTGTATGCCCTCCTAGATACAGGAGCTACTCTTTCATTTGTAACTCCATATGTCAAAGTTTAGTTCGGCAACAGTCCAGAGGTCCTATCAGAACCCTTCTCAGTTTCCACCCCAGTTGGCGAGTCAGTTAGAGCCAGCCTGGTGTATAGAAGCTACCTAGTCTCAGTCTTGAATAAAATCATTCCAGCTGATCTTGTAGAGCTAGTCATGGTCGACTTCGACCTTATTCTAGACATGGATTGGTTACACTCCTGCTATGCCTCAGTTGACTGCAGGACTAGAGTTGTCAAGTTTCAGTTTACAGATGAGCCCGTGTTAGAATGGTTAGGCAGCAGTTTAGCACCTAAGGGTAGGTTTATTTCCTTCTTTAAGGCCCAGAAACTCATTTCCAAGGGATGTTTATATCATCTAGTTCGGGTCAAAGATTCCAACTCTGAGACCCCAACCATTCAGTCAGTTCCAGTTGTCAGCGAGTTCCCAAATGTATTTCCTAAAGATATTCCTGGAGTTCCCCCTGAACGGGAAATAGACTTTGGAATATATCTCCTTCCAGACACTCATCCCATCTCTATCCCTCATTACAGAATGGCTCCAGCTGATCTTAAGGAGCTAAAGGAGCAGTTAAAGGACCTTTTTGATAAGGGTTTCATCAAACCCGGCATCTCTCCCTGGGGTGCTCCAGTACTATTCGTGCGTAAGAAAGACAGTACCCTCAGAATGTGCATAGTTACCGTCAACTGAACAAGGTCACAATAAATAACAGGTACCCTTTGCCTAGAATTGACAACTTATTCGACCAACTTCAGGGAGCTAGTTGTTTCTTAAAGATTGACCTCAGGTCAGGGTACCATCAGTTAAGGGTTAGAGAGAGTGATATACCGAAAACAGCATTCAGAACTCGGTATGGTCACTACGAGTTTGTGGTGATGTCGTTTGGATTAACAAACGCCCCAGCAGCCTTCATGGACCTAATGAATAGGGTTTTCAAGCCGTATCTAGATATGTTCGTCATCATATTTATCGACAAAATTCTGGTGTACTCCAGAAATGAGGAAGAGCATGTCAATCATCTAAGGATAGCATTACAGACCCTTAGAGATCGCCAGCTATTCACCAAATTTAGCAAGTGTGAATTCTAGTTGAAGTCTGTGTCATTCTTGGGTCATGTAGTATCAGGTGAAGGGATACAAGTAGATCCTCACAAAATTTCAACAGTAAAGGATTGGCCCAGACCTACCTCTCCTACCGAGATCAGGAGTTTCTTGGGCTTAGCGGGTTATTACCGTCGGTTCGTTGAGGATTTTTCCTCCATAGAATCTCCACCAAGTTAACTCAAAGGAAGGTAAAATTCTAGTGGTCAGATGAGTGTGAGAAGAGTTTTTAGGAGTTGAAGACTTGACTCACTACCGCTCCAGTTTTGACCCTGCCAGAAGGAACCAATGGGTTTGTTGTGTATTATGACGCTTCCAAAGTTGGACTTGGTTGCGTTCTGATGCAGCGTGGCAAGGTGATAGCCTATGCTTCCAGACAGCTCAAAGTTCATGAGAAGAATTATCCAACTCATGACTTGGAGTTGGCAGCAGTGGTATTCACGTTAAAAATATGGAGACACTACTTGTATGGGGCTCACGTGGATGTGTTCACAGATTAAAAGAGCCTTCAGTATGTGTTCGGTCAGAAGGACCTAAACCTACGCCAGAGACGTTGGTTGGAACTGCTAAAGGATTATGACATGAGTGTGTTGTATTACCCGGGTAAAGCCAACGTAGTGGATAATGCCCTAAGAAGAATGTCTATGGGTAGCGTAACTCATGTGGAAGAAGGTAAAAAGGAATTAGTGAGAGATTTTCACAGATTAGCCCGGTTAGGGGTGCGGCTGATAGACGCAGCCGAAGGCGGAGTAGTTGTGTAGAGTGGGTCAGATTCATCCTTGGTAGTAGAAGTTAATTCCAGACAAGATGAAGAACCAGTTCTACTTACACTTAAAGAAGCAGTCCTCAGAAAGGAGGTTGAGACTTTCTCCCAAGGGGGAGATAGGGTGCTTCTCTACCAGGGTAGAATATGCGTGTCGGATGTTGGTAAGTTAAGATAGCAGATACTGGCTGAGGCACACAGCTCGAGATACACCATTCACCTGGTGCTACCAAAATGTGCCGCGATTTGCGGGATATTTACTGGTGGAATGGCATGAAGAGAGACATTACCGAATTTGTAGCTAAGTGCCCGAACTGCCAGCAGGTCAAGATAAAACACCAGAGACCAGGAGGGATGACCAAAGATATCATCATACCCACCTGGAAGTGGGAAGAAGTAAATATGGACTTCATTATGGGTCTACCTCGGACTCATCGACAGCATGACTCAATCTGGGTAATAGTAGACCAAATGACTAAGTCAGCATATTTCCTCCTACTCAAAACTACAGATTCAGCTGAGGATCATGCTAAACTTTATATTCGGGAGCTGGTTAGACTTCATGGGGTGCCATTGGCTATTATTTCAGAAAGGGATACCCAGTTCACCTCCCATTTCTAGAAGTCTTTTCAGAAGGGACTTGGCACTCAGGTCAAGCTCAATACATCTTTTCACCCGCAGACAGATGGGCAAGCTGAGTGGACTATTCAGACCTTAGAAGATATGCTAAGAGCGTGCGCAATTGATTTTAAGGGTAATTGGGATGACCACTTGCCTCTTATCGAGTTTGCATACAACAACAGCTACCATTCTAGCATCCAGATGGCCCCGTTTGAGGCATTGTATGGTAGGAGGTGTAGATCTCCAATAGGTTGGTTTGAATTCGGTGAAGCTACTTTGATAGGGCCAGACTCGGTTCACGAGGCAATGCAGGCAAGTTCAGCTCATTTGAGAGAGATTGAAAACAGCTCAAAGCCGTCAGAAATCCTATGCGGATGTGCGAAGAAGAGAGCTGGAGTTTTTAGTTGATGACTGGGTATATCTAAAAATTTCTCCCATGAAAGGGGTAATGAGGTTTGAAAAGAAGGGGAAACTCAGTTCGAGGTATGTGGGACCCTATAGAATTTTGCGGCGTATCGGCAAAGTGGCCTATGAGCTAGAGTTTCCTTTAGAACTAGCAGTTGTACATCCATTTTTCCATGTATAACTTTTGAAAAAGTGTATCGTAGATCCAACCTCTGTAGTGCCAATGGATTGTGTGGCAGTCAAGGATAGCCTCACCTATGAGGATGTATCAGTCTGAATCCTAGACCGTCAGGTTCGTATATTGAGGAATAAGGAAATAGCTTCAGTCAAGGTTTTATGGAGGAATCAGCAAGTTGAAGGTGCTACATGGAAAGCCGAAGTAGATATGAGGGCCAAATACCCACACTTGTTCTCTACCGACTCTGTTGTAGCTTGATATGTGAATTTTGTTTTAAGACCTGATCTAGTTATTGAATTCAGTTTATGTAAATAAATTTTCTTTCTAACTTTGGTTGTGTTATGAAAATCAAAATTCGGTTCGGTGATATTCTCTTAAATAAAGGTAGTCATTTCAGTCGTTTGGCAGTCGTACGAGCAATATTTGAATACCTTGATTGTTATTTTTCTAGTTGCTATGAGTTTTATAACATTTGAGGATGAATGTTTTCAAGGGAGAGATATTGTAATGCCCCAGAAACTCAAAATCAATATCCAGGACTTAAATCAGAAAATCTGGAAAACTGCAGAAATGTTGCAGAACGACCAGCCTGATGAGTCGTTAAGGGACCCAACGACTCGTCAGGTAAACCGTGAAAAGGATTCCAAGATGATGAGTTAGTGTTTCTCAACGGACGACCTCATGAGTCATTATCAGGCCCTACGACTCGTTAATTCGCCCGTTGCCAAGCCAAGGAGTTCAGAAATTCGAGGATTTTACAGTGAACTTGACAGAAGGACCCAACGACTCATTGTACCTGGTAACGAGTCATTAGGTCACCCGTTAGAGGCACCTGACAGTTTTTCCTAGAG
>JACEIK010002858.1:110805-147722 GCA_018107945.1 Datura stramonium
ACCCCGTATTCCTATTCCTGTGGGTTCGACATTCCGGTTCTTAAAAAGAGCCACTGTATTACTTGTACGACCCGTACACTTGCGGGCTCATCAGTTAGATCATACTATCTACTATTAACTATTTGAAGAGTTGTGTCCACGTCTCTGTCAAAAGGTTGAAGATGTAAGGAGGTTTTCTTTAGAAGTTTAGGCGGGGTAGGTTGTAATAATTAGGCGACGTTAGGTATTGTTGTGTCGGTACAGTCTCTAGGTGATGACTAAGAGGATTATAATATGTGGATAAAGTCATTTTGTATTGAGGTTAATAACTATGGTAGGCTGGTGGTGGATCTTAGTAGTTTGGTTGAGCGTAGAACACATGGTGTGGATTATATAAGGGTGTAGGGTAGGTATTTCCTGGAGGAAGAGTGGGATTTCATAATAGTGGCATGAGACCTAATATTTCTTCACTGTTTGGGATTATGAAAGAAGGAGACAATGGACACATCTTCTCTTTTTTCCCCAAAAGCTCCCATAGCACTAGCTTGTTCGGCTTTATTGGTGAGACTGGTGATCTTTCCTGATTACAAACCATCTTGATAGTCTCTCCCATCTTAACCAACTTTGTGTATTTTATCTCGTGAAAGACAATATTATCTCATAGTAATGCTCCTTCACCTGTATGAAGATGTTAGTCAACTCACTTTCAAACATAGGTTGTTGTACTCTAGTAGCCTTCTTCCTCCATCCAGGGGCATACTCGTAGAAATTTTCTATGATTTTCTTCTCAATTTTCCCAAGATAATACCGTTCGGGACCGCTTCAATATTGACCTGAAATTATTCTAAAAAACCTTTGTCCAAGGCCCCCGAGAACCCCATTTACATAGTTCCTGTTATGTAAACTAATCCAAGTCTTCCAACTCAAACAAAATAATCTCATTACTAGGGTTTCGTTCTTCCCAATGCCTATAAATTTATAGCAATAGGCTCGCAGATATGTCATAGGGTTCCCCACTCTGTTGAATGTTTCAAATGTTGATACCTTATATCCTCTGGGTAAATCCAAATTTAGATGGATACATAGATCGTCATATGCCAATCCTACAACCTTTTGCGAGGATTGGCACTTTTGACAATTTGGTAGATGGTGTGCTCATAGAAATCATCACTTGTTCATTATTCACATGTCACTCCCTCTTTGTTTGCTTATAGTGGTCTATCTCTTGTGGTCCCAAAAAAGAAAGTTCATGCATCGTCTTTATTGATGGGGTTTAAAAGGTCACAAATGGATGTGGGTTGGGTGGAGATTATGGGTGGATTTTGATAGATGGATGGAGGTATTTGTTGAGTAGGCAAGGTATTCAATAAGTGACTAGTATTCGATACCTGTGTTTGGTTGAAGGGTGGAGGGTTTTGATATGATGTACTAGCTTAGTGGGTGTTTGGAGTGGTGAAGCTAATTGTTTGTGGATTAGAGATGGAGAAGTTAAGCATATGGTTTAAGTAAAGAAATGCTCGGGAACTGGAGAGCTTAGGAATAGAAATAGTGTGGAGGTCTCATGATGTCAAGTGGAGACGTGTTTGTCGCAGTAGCCAATCTGGAAGTATTTGGTTTATTACATCTCCTCACGTAGGTCAGTAAATATTTTGTATTAGTCGGGAAATCAGTTTTTGATTACCTACGTCATTCCCTAGGTTAAGATCTCAGGGTCCCTCATGGTCACCTCAGTAGTCCCTATGTTATCACATGTAATACCAATCATTTTCCTTTTAACAAATTGATCTAGTGGGGAGGATTTCATAGCTTTGGATCTTGTGAAGTAGGAATACTCAGCTGGCTTGGTTGCCAACACAAATTAGTCTCTAAGAAAAAAATAACTCAAAAGGTGGATCTGTTACTTACAGGTTATAATTCAAGCATATATATGCAAACAAATTAGTTATTCTTCTCAAAATAGATTAATTTTTAGATTCCATGGTTGAGGTGGGTTTGAAGGAGTCTTTAGTTTGACCTAGGGGTAGGATATACTTAGAACGAAACTAACTTTTTGAACTTAGTGTAGATTCGCTTCCTGCTCCAATTTGGTTCCAATCTCGCCAAACTTTGCATCTTTCTTATGTATAAATGTAAGGAATTGCTTTAACATTTCTATATTAAAGGGGAGTAGAAAATTTACAAGGAAATGTATCATGTCTTACATAGACTTCGTACATATCCCATCACAGAAAACCAAGCCCGACATTACATGGAGATAATTCTAGGATTGTACTACCCAATTGAAAAAGTCAATCAGGCTTGTTATGAGCTTCATATTTATCCTTCCCTGGGACTTTAGGTCGAGCATAGTTCCTAATACATAGAAAATTGTCATGATCCGAACATAGGCCCGAATTGATACACGAGACAAGGAGCCCCGAGTAACTCCAAGTCGATCCATGGCATGAACATACAACTAACTCAATTAATTAAAGAGAAACACTTAACATAATAAACATAGCAGAAGTTTAATCATAACATAATATCGGAACCAGAATTCACTTCATACATGACAAGCTGATTATTACATATAGTCTGAAAGCCTCTAACATATCTAATGGGTTGATGGGACCACGCCCCCAACTAACCCGACAAGTCTGAGAATTGTAAATAAAAGATAACTAGAAATGAGTAGTCCTTGAGAGATGAGGACTCACCACTAGATCTGAATGCTAACTCCGGAGAACTATCTAGTGACGGGGCTGAGTCTGAAGATCGGAGCCTTTATCATAAAATGATACAACATAGAGTATCGGTCAATACGTGGAATGTACCGAGTATGCAAGGTAAGTAAAACCTCTTAAATAGGTAAAATCATTTAAACATGCATAATATAAAACATAATCAATATAAGGATCTAAGAGTAGGGCTTGCATACTATTTTCTAAAATCATGATCTAAACACAACTGAATATCATAACTGAATTGAATGACCCAAAGCTGAAATCTGATAATCATAAGTAAAACTGTACAATGGGTCAAACCTTCTTTAGAACATATATATATATATATTTAGACATAGAATCTTTAAATTTTATATATATATATTAATATCATGAATGATAAACATGCATAAGCTTGAAATAAAGAGGAATAATGGGAGACTCGTCATATAACCCGACATTACCACAATAGAGGTTACGTGGTCCCACGACTATCATACTCTGGTAGGGTAATCTAATCCTTTTCGGGGCTAAAGACACTACCGCAGTATTGATATCAAACTAAAGGCCCCTTGGGGCAGGGAAAGCTCACAAAAGAGGTCCCAAATAATCTAACCATACCTATGTTGGCACGTTGAGGCATAGGGTTGGCCCGATATAGCCTACTCGGTGCTAGACACTACTCCCAAAAACATGCATATGTTCTCCATCATTTTTAATAAAAGTTGACCATCATCTAGTAACAAAGCCGAACAATCATGTACATAAAAAATCTGAAATCCTTTGAGGAGCCTTGGCTCAAACCATATATCAGCGAACACCATCATACACCTCGTAAATTTTTAACATGTAGATGGCCTATTAGCATGTTGGTTAAAAGTTTAGAATTGCCATGCATGCTAGAAAAGGCCCGGGAAAGATGAGGACAAGCGCCAAGTCGGCGCGTGAAACAAAATCGACTTATAAATCTCATTTCATGAATGCGAATTATAGGTCCCAGCTGGCCATAAGCCTCCAACTTGGGTTTTAAAGTTACATTTCATATAATTTCCAGATGAGTTGAGGGAAAACGAGGGAGGGAGGCGAGGTTTTCTTGATAATTTCCTTGGAGTGCAATAGTCAAACACGGTCCAAACTTGAATTAATCTCGAGATACGAGGTATTTAGTAGTAAGGAGCATTCCTACGGATTTAGTTTCGTGAAATTCGGTAGGCAAATCGTCGTGCTACCCGAGCTAAGGTAAGTGGAATTCTCCAAATTAGTGTCAATATACTCCTAGCCTTAAAGTGAGTATTTCTCCCTTATGGACTTTCGAGAAATAGCGAGTTTTCGACCATTTTAGAGTAAGCCAAAGTTTGGGCTATATATATATAGGAAGTGATGTTTTCTTCCGGAATATTAGTGTGTTGGATCTAATTGATCATATATAAATGCAGTTGGGAGAAATAGTAAAGGAAATGCGGCCGAACTACGCCCGGAGTTAATTCGAAAACTTCGAAGCAAAGGTACGTAAAGCTAATTCCTTCGGCAAGTTAGTAATCCAGCATAGTAAATAGCGTGATGTGTAGAATAAGAATTGAGAAGTCGAGAAGTGGGTCAGTATGAGTTTACTTAGCGTGTTTTGAATTTAGCAAGCATGTTTTATAATGTTATGATATATATATATATATATATATATATATTGAGAATAAGAGATTAGCAAAGCAATATCGAGACGGACGAGATAATATCTCAGATACGGTATGGCAGACAGTCGAGATATCTCGGTTCGGTATGAGAATCGGTATAACACGGAAAAGAGTTCAGAATGAAATCGAGAATGAGATAGGTTTTCAATTTAAACATACTTGCTATATGTGATTATTGTTTGTTGAGACCTGTTTGTGTTATGAGGCACCCTTTAGTATCTCACACACAGCCCCACAGGTTGGTAACTATGTCGACCCACCATGAGGGTGGGGATCACGTCACTCAAGGAGTGGCATGCCGGGTAGCGGAGTAGGACGAAGATGGGATGGAGCATTCCCATATCGGCGTCGGCATAACGTTATAGCTTATTTGTTGTGCGCTTGCGCCCGGGGAGGGGCCAGTTACGAGATACAAACACGGTTACGGTTTACAGATTCTGGTCTGGGGAGTCCTCCCGGGCTCGGACACATGAATTATTTATATCGAGGCCATAGCCGGCGGAGACTCGGGGCGGTAGAGGTGCTCGTAGTTAGTAGATGAGTGGAGTGATTTATTTTTTGATGGTTTTGACCTGGGTAGGGGTATATAGGGTGTTTGTTGGTTGGCACCTTCCGATATAGAGGGCTGGTATTGGTCCTTACTTGTTATATATATATATATATATTTATTTATTAGCTAATAGGCAATGAGATCGCCACGTAAACGGTATGCTCATTATTCTCAGTACAAAAAGGCTTGTTTCAGATTCTATCGGTTAGGACAGTTTCGGATATCTTCTCTTGTTCGAGTTTCTAGTTATGTTGTTTATATTCCGATTATGATCGGTTGCTTTACATACTCGGTACAGTGGTGCGCGCCGTTTTAGGCGTTTGCATTACTGCTGGTACTCATAGGCAGGAGTCGATCCCTCGTGATTCTAGCCGACTCATAGAGTCATCGGCTCCTGTCATCCAAAGCTTGATATTTAAAGTGCTAGTTCATTTTCTTTTGTTGTATGATACGGGTAGGTCGGGGCCCTGTCCTAACCATCTTATCGGTATTCTTAGGGCTTACGGTGTGTATATATCTCCCTACGGTTAGTTGTGCCGGTCGTGTGGGGCCTTAACCAGTTATGCTTCGTATGTTGACCATGTGGGGCCATATTCGAGATAGTAGTGGTGACCTTGCTGGTCACGTAGATGTCCGGTATTCATCATATTGAGTTAGAGATAACTAGACCGGCATGAGTGGCCTTGTCGGCCCATACATAGGTTTCCCTATATGAGAATGATTTTAGTTGGGCGTGTTACGGTACGGGTGCTATAGGCCCCGGTCGGCCGGAGAATTTGTATTTACAGCCGTTATATAGCTTCGTTGATTCCATGAATCCGAGTTAGAGGCCAGCCCGGGCACCAGATGTGCTTAGGCACGATAGTCATGATCGAGTCCTAATAGGGCACCAGTGCGATCCTTACCCCCAAGGTGAGGGCGTGACACATAATTGGGAGTCTTGACTCCAAAACCATGTGGTAAGATAATAAACTTGAAATCATAAATCATACTGGAACATATGGGCTTTCCCAATACTTAAACATGCTTTAAAATACTTGATTTACTCAAAAACATGATCATAGATATGGGTAACTTGAACACATACTTTTCATCATAAATATCTCATCATACTTGATCGCAACATCATAAATCTCAACTTTCATGAATTTCTCATGGATGGACATTGTAATTCATAAAACTTGAAAACATGATTTATAATTGAAAATATTGTAAAACTTGCCCATGAATCATAATTCCAACAAAACATACTTAGATCATACCCATGTAGAAACTTAGGAAATTCATGCATTAGGTTAAAACCCCATAGGATCAGCATATAGATTCTCATGAATTAGAGAGGGATTGAGAATATTCATAACCTTAGATACTGAGAGAAATCGATTCTACAACTTCTCTAATTGCCCAAGGAAGAGAATTAGGAAAGACTTGCTTAGGAAATTGAGCCCGATCTCCTCTAGACCTTTACTCTTGCATGCATGAAGTAAGATAGCCTAGAAAAAGACTTCTTACCTTTCAAAACTCACTATTCACGCATAAAATGAGGTAGTTTAGGCCTTAAGATCATAGAATTATGGAAAGCCCTAATTAAATTCGCAGAAAAAATTGACTGCAGAGTCCCAACGAGGTGGATGAGTCATTACCCGCGAGCACGAGTCGTCGTATGCTGTCATTAGGTGCACTTCCACTTTTCCTCAAAGAGGTCCCCACGAGGACCTAACGGCTCTTCCTTTGGTGACCACGGCCCAGCGTGGTCACCTTCCCATTACACACTCCTTTGCCCAAAACCTTAAGTCCCACGATCAGCGATGACCATGACTAACCAAACAAATCATGGCATCTGGCAAAATCATGAATTGTCCATTCTTTGGGTACACTGCCAGTTCATCCATCATCTCATTGTCCTTGACACGAGATGACACATTGACTCGTGGGGTTGACCATGGCTAAGTGGTCACATCAGTAGTCACCCCAAATTTGAAATTCTGAGCCAAGTCATAACTTCTCACCACGAGTCATAAAGACTCGTGGTCAACCACAACGGCTCACATGATGACTCGTTTTTGTAGATAGATTGCGAAAAATCCTTCTCTTTCTCCATTTTTACTCTGGGTCTGATCTTTGGGCTTCGGGGTATAACAAAAATGGAAATATATTATGGCACATGTTGAAATGGAAATACAAAAAAAGAGAAGAATCCCCCTCCCTCCTTTTCTGAGTTCCTCTTACAAGCTCAAATTTATTCTAAGGAAGTCTCGAAATCTCAATATGAATCTTTCCTTGGTGAATCAGTACTTGATGTCATGGAGGATAATGCGAGATTCTTGGATATCATTCCCTCTCATACCTTTATGGTGTACGCATATCTTGGTGGTCTTGAATCTTTTTAATGGTTTTGCCTTTTTCCCCTATGGTTGTCGAAATTTGGTCTCTATCATCTTTTTACAAGGTAAATGTTGGTTCTTAAAAATTATGAATTCATAAAGCTAAACTTAGGCAGGAAACTTCTCCTCCAGTTTGAATCGATCATATCTTAGCATGGTCATCCTTTGTTCATCATCTCTTGCATTATGCTTCTCAGCTTCCAACATTCATCAGTAATATCACATTGTCTTGGGATGATAGTACCGTACTTTGTTGGCGTCGTCGTCGTAGTATTTGTAAGGTATCATCTGGATGAAGTACTCCCATATAATTTAAGGTTTCATATATTATAGATTGTGGGACCTAGTTAGGTAACAAACAATAAAAGGTGAGGCATGAACTGCATTGATGGCTCTCTATTCATTCCATCTCACTTTATCAAACCTTCTCCGCATTGATATGAATGTTTTTTTGGAGCTTATTTCATCAAGTCATGCGTAAAGTAGGTCATTTTGACTTGGATCTTCATCCCTTTTATGGTGCCTAGCTCTTCCTTGGCAATAGACCCAAAGTTGTAACTAGGAAGGTTGTTTTTGAGCTTGGTGATCCTTTGATCAACCACACTCTATTTCGCCCTTTATCTTGGCAATATGTGCATACGAATCGATGAACTTTCCATGTGCCCTCAAAGTTTCACTTCTTTTTGGTTTTGGTGAAAATTTTGTGGATATTTATTCTAAGAACTCATCCTTCAATTTGGTTTCTAGTGTGGTGGTTTTATGGGTTTTTATTTTCTAGAGATTGGAGATTTCTTTTAGCTGAAGTTGGAAAATATTTTTTGTGGAATCATATATTAATCTTTATTTGAGAAGAATGTGCACACATATGTAAGGTAATCAAAATAGTTTATGTCACATAGAATATAAGCAATTTATAAGTATGTCCTATGTGGGTAACTTTTTATACCAAAGGTAAGCCTATTAATTTTGAAAGATGCATATGCCAGGTTAAGTTGTTCCATTCCCTCCCCTATCCCCCCAAAAAACGTTTGCTAATAATATAAATGCATAAAAGTTATTAAACATCTAAAACGGGGGGTACATTTTGAGGAATAGGGAATGAATAAATAAAAATAGTCCTACACATGAGTACAACTATTGTGGTACAATGGTAAGTCCTCCAATTCTTATTCTTTTAGATCTCTTGATGACATTCTTTATGCGATTATGTCTGTTGGAAGTTGTTTTATCATTTGATTATCAATGTCATCTAACCAATGCTCGAGTTACTTCCAAATCATTCGATAAGTTGGCTATGGGAAAAAAATTATACAATTTCTGTTTGTTTTTATCTGTATGTTGCTTTCTTTTTGGTGAACTACTATTGTAGAATGCGGATGAATTTGAGCTTCTTTTTATACATCTCCAAATCGATTATACATATTTGTCCCAAGAGCAACGGTTCACATAAAATTAGCTTATAAGCCAGGTTCTCGTATATCTCATTGCAACAGGAGCTTGGAACCTATTAGAAGCTATGAGCTCAGGGGCCACCGAATCAGCCAAAAGTCTCCACTTACAAGTGATCTCTCTAGCATAACGGACCACATTTTTCTCATAGTCGATTATGTATCGTCCCATATCTCCTACTTGCGGTATTTCCTAAGGTCATACGGGCTGTCTTAACACTCTAACGGGTGCATAGATTGTGTACACTAATTCCTATTAGTGCTAAGAATCTGAGTCTTTTTTCCATGGACAATGACATATTTGTAGTGAAGTTACTAAATTTTCATTGGATATCTTCTTCCCGTAAACTTGCGAATATACGAGCCCATTGTTTCTTTGTGCGTCTTTACAGAAATTCGTTAGGTGTAGATGCATGTCATGGAATCCAAGTTTGTCTCGCTCTTCTATAGATTGTGAGTTTCCTATCCTTCATGAGATGTCGAACTACCCATCATTACGGAAATAAATGCACTCTTGGAAAAATCGGTGTCCATTTCTACACTTTCCTAAAATCGGTAGGTATCCAGGGATAATGAGTGTCAGGAAAAGTAGGTGCTTTGCCACTATTGATGCCATGAAATATGACATAGGTGACCATGATGATGCAAGGGTTAACTCCCAAGTTAGGATTTTATGGAAACACCGTAATTCCTTGGAGACATATAGTGAAAGTCAAAGCCTCGTACTCTTTCCAGTACTTGAATATGTGAAATTGAGACTTGAATATATAAATTCTCTATCAAACCATCCTGAACCGCTAAAATAACCAAAACGGATGTAAAAATTGTCCAAGGATATACTATCTCTATTACGACAAATCTTCTTTGAAAAGCGAGGTTTGTCTTTGATTTCAATTACACTTGGCTAGTGTGGAATCAAGATAGTGTGATCGGGATTTTTTTTAATGTTTCAAACCCATTCCAACATCGTCTAGGCAGATTTTCAACTAAACAAAAAAGTTATTGAAATAATTTGGTATAGATGAAGCACATCCATTAAGTACTCGATGGTTGTTCGATCATAGCATGAATAAGGATTCATTCCGATAGCAAAATAAAGAATGAGAAAATTCTTGATCGTGAAGCATCATATCTTAATGTGGTTGGTACACTAATGTATCTTGCTAATACTGGGTCTGACATAACATTTTCAGTTGATCTATTAGCAAGATATGGCTTTGCTTTCCCTATCAAGAGACACTAGAACATAATCAAACTCACATTAATGTATCTAAAATGAACTACAATATGGACTTATTCGTTTCTAATAATTATAGTCCCAATCTTGTTTGTTACACCGTACGGATATTTATCTGACATATACAAAGCTCGATCTCAAATAGGATACATGTTCTTATATGGAGGTATGTCATAGCTTAGCGATCTACAAAAACGGTCTATTATGGATACTTCATCAAATCATACTAAGATAATATCTATTCATCAAGCAAGTGAGATATCATTAGTGAGATCAATGATACATCTCATTCGAGAAAAATATGATTTGAAATATGACAAAATACTCACAATCTTATATGAAGATAATGCAGCATGCATAGTGCAATTAAATAGAGTAGTCCTAAAAGGAGATATAACCAAGCACGCATTTCACGAGAAAAAAATTTCTTTGCACATGATCTCCAAAAAGAAAGGATATATATAATAGATTCGTTCGAATGATAATATGGTTGATTTATTCACCAAGTCTCTACCAACAAAAACTTTTGAGAACATAGTGCACAAAATTGAGATGCGAAGATTCAAGTTATTGATTGATGTTCTCATTAAGAGAGTTATCGTGTTATACTTTTTTCCTTGCAAGATTTTATCTCATTGGATTTTTCTTGCAGATTTTTAATAAAATGACCACAATGTGTATTATTAGATATGTGTACTATTTTTCTCTTACTATAATTTTTTTACTGGGTTTTTTCTAGCAAGGTTTTAACGATGCACATTATCCCTATCGAGATAGACATTCAAGAGGAGTATTATATATATTGTTGTATTATAAATATATTTGTTGTATTATAGTAAATGTCTATCTTGTTCGTTAGAGAAAAATTAGGGTTAGTAATTTTGAAACCAAATTAGTTTTCCTCTATTAATAAAGGGGTTCTCATTCGTTGTATTTCAACCCTCAAGAGAAAGAAAAAACTTTTTCTCTTCTCTCTAACTTTCTCCACAACATTCTTCTTCTTACTTCATTATTTTACGAGGCAGCTCAATACTGTGAGGCTGAAAGCTTCGATGAGAGGCCTTGATATTTTCTTTAAAGAAAAAGATAATATATAGTCTTTATTTAAAATCTATTTTTCTAACTTTTTAAGATGCAAAGTTGTGAATAATCGTCTTATAATCTATTTCTTCTAATTCTTTTAATTTATAATATGTCTAATTCATTCAATCTCTCTTGAGACATTATTGATCATAAGTAAGATTTTATCAATTTTAATTTGAAAAACTTCTTTGGCTGAGGCAACATGCCAATACATAGGAAGTGCCTAAGCTGAACTAAATGATTGAAATGAAAATATGAGAAAAACCAAAATTTCTCTCCAAAAACGACTCATGGTAGGGTCGTTAGGTCTAGCGACTGTTGGAGGCACTCGTAGTGAAGGTGCACGAAATTAGAGATTGGGAGTAAGGGTATAAGGATGACCCCATTGATTTGAAGTATAACGAGTCTTGGTAAGGGAGTCATTGTGAGGTGGTCCTTGTCAAGGTGGCCGGCTACGAGTCAGATGCGACTTGTTGTATGGTTTCTTGAGTCGTGGTATGTTTTCGTTGGAAGGATTTCTAGGAAGTGAAGCGAGTGGTGACGACGGACGGAAGCAATGAGTTGTTGAGGTAGTAATGACTCATCCTATCCAATCATGGTGGCGAGGCTTGAGTGCGGAAAATGGAGTGAAACCACGAGTAGGTAACAACCGGATTGGAGAGAAATAACAAATCATTGTAGGCCTGCGTGGTGCTTGGCAGTGCAAAAATTTAAAACTTTTTATTAAAGGTATTTTCGTTATTCCTAAGCTCTAAGGTCCCTAAGTCATTTAAGATTAGTTAGTAGGATTTTAAGGGTTTTAAACCTATTCTAAATTTCCACTCCATGCATGCAACTTAGAGTTATTCCTTGGAGATCAAGATTGAAGAATTTCTCAATTTCTTATTAATTTCCTCTTACAGTTTCAAGGAAATGCATCAGTTTTAGGTATGTGAGGTTATGTATGAGAGTTCCTTTCTCTCATACCCTAAGTCCTTCTCAATTCCATGGAATTCAAATTCTAGATTCAAGTTTCATGATCTATGGGGTTTATTCCAATTCTTGTCAAATTCTCTATGATTTATGGGTCAATTCCTTTCATGTCAAATCATATTTTATGATCTATGGGCAGATTTTATAACTATTTTGATTATTAATTTATAGTTTCAAATTTTAATTGAATTATGCCTAATTATTCATGCTTCATGAAAGTCAAGTTATAGATTCTATTATGATTTTGATCTTATCAAGTCTACATTATGATTTATGATTGATGACTTCTCTTCAAGTACTCATCATGGATTTATGAATATCAAGTATGTACATATTTTACAAGTATGATTGGATTTCATGATTTATGGATTTATGACTCTTGGACAACTCATGGGCCCTTATTCATGGCAAATCATGTATTCAAGTATGATCAATTATGTTATGATGTAATTGGCAATGAAATTAAACTGAATGATTTATGATTACAATATGGCCTCATATGCATGTCTTTAGGGCTTGAGTGTCTATCGAGTATACTCGGCGTTCGGAGGTAAACCGTGGTCTCGAGCATGTGCCATCATAGGTACATACAAATATTAATGGATCCCGTGATATCACATAATGCACTCCCTTTCCTGGAAAACCTGAGACGGATCTTCCACTTGAGCGAGATAGTTGGGGCATCATGTAAGCTCTATCATGATGGTATTGGTTATGAAGGTCTCCCAATGTTCCTCATGATTTATGCACGGTTATGTTCATGCTACTTTGGCTCAAGTTATGATTTATAAGAATCTTCTCTTATAATTATGATTATGATTGATTTACGAATGGTTTGAAAACCTTGAGCCCTTATGTTTATATTATGATATTTACTTAATCGATCATGTTATTCCTAATCTTATGAACTCTTATGTATTTTAAATATGTTTACATGCCTTGCATGCTAGAAGTACATTTCAAGTATTAACCTCATAGTCTATGTTGTATCATTTCATAATCTGAGACTTCAGTTCAGTCGATTCGGCCAGCATTGCTTGATTTTGAGTTTGCATCCCTCAGCCAAAGTTGGTGAGTCATCATCCTTCGAGGACCCTTTTTCAGTTTTATGTTCGGTGTTTCGGTTTGAGTCCTTAGTGAGTTAGTTGGGGTCTTGTCCCATCGACTCGTCGGTATGTAGAGGCTTATCGGACATAGTATGTATTTAGATGTTCAGATGTTATTATGTTCTCCCAGTACTTCTTCTATAATGTATGATTAGAATTCCTACATTATTATGTTGGAAGTTTTAGATGTTATGTTCTTACCATGGGTCGACTTGGAGCCTCTCGGGTTTCCTTGTCTCGTTTCTCGATTCTAGGTCTATGTTTGAGTCATGACAAACTTGTTATCAGAGCATTAGGTTTTGAAGTGTCCTAGGGTGTCTAAAAGTCGTGTTAAGTAGGGCTTCTCTGTAATTCCTATGATACTAAGGCCTAAAGTACATTGTTTTAAGCTATGAATAGAGAGTATTAAGAGGGGTAAGTTCATTCTACGCTATTCTTATTCATGCATGAAAGAGTAAAGGTCTACATAGGTGATCAAGCCCAATTTCCTTTAATTTTTCATCAATTCTTCCTTGAAATCAGAAATTATAGAATCGAGTTTCTCTCGGTTATATAAGGTTATGAATGGAATTTGTTTACACCCATGACCAATCCCTCTCTAATTCATTAAATCTATATATTAGTCCTATGGGTTTTTAACCCAATGCATAATTTCTAAGTTTCTACCATGGGGTATGATCTAAACATATTTCTATTATTGAATTATGATTCATGGGAAAGTTTCACATTATTTTCAATTATAATCATATTTTGAAGATTTATAAATTAAAGTGCCCATCCATGAGAAGTTCACGAAAGTTGAGATTTATGATGACCGTTAAAGTATGATGTGAGATATTATTGATGAAAAGCATGTTTCAGGTTACCCATATCCTATGATCATGACCAAGTGAATTAAGTATTTTCAAGCATGTTTAGAAAGTGTGGAAGCCCATATGTTGAAGTATGACTTATGATTTCACGAATTAGCTTACCACATGGTTTTGGAGTCAAGACTCCCAAATATGTTAGGTTGTGGTATGGTTTGAGCCAAGGCTCCTCATGTATATTCTGATTTTACATGTATATGATTATTGACTTCTTCAATGAATGATGTTAGCTTCATTGAAAAATGATGGAAATATACATGTTTTGGGAGTAGTGTCTAGCACCTATTAGTACACAGGCTGCTAGACTACGAGCCTAAGCACATGCGGTGCTGTTGGCTCTAACTGGATTCATGGAATCAACGGGATATATAACGAGTTTGTAAATACATCCTCGATATTTGGGCCTGCCTTCACATCTTGTAACATCATTCTTAGGAGTCATTTCTCATATAGGGAAACCTATGCGGGCCGACAAGGCCACCATGCGACTAGTTATTCTGAATCAAACAACGGATGCTTTGCTTGACTACGTGCCAACAAGGTCACCACTACTAACGCTGGATTGGGCCCCACACAGCCAACATAAATAACTAAACATACGCACATTCCCCACCTACAGAGCCGGCTGGCCAACCATAGGGAGATATATATACACAATCGCAAGCCTCTAAGAATACGATAAGATGGTGGACGGGGCCCTGAGCCTGCCGTCTTGTATAACAAAAAGAAAGGAAATAGACCTCTAGTTTTCTAACTCCACGGATGACGGGGCGGTATTTCGATGGTACAGTGGAATCACGAGGGGATCGGCTCCTCGTCTATGAGTACCTGCCGAGCCGTAATGCGGCACCCCAAGCGGGCGTCGGTACCGCCCAGTGCAGAGTATGCAAAGCAAACTGAACATAAGCGAATGTAAACAACATAATGTAGAAACTATGAATAGTAAGAAATATGGGCTGTGCGGGCGACGAGAATGCGAAGCGAGGCTCTGTACTGAGAGTAAGGCGGAGCATGCATCTGACGTGGTAATCTGCTGTCTATTAGCTAACACATAAAATATATATATATATTTGCAGCAGATAATACCAGATGCGAAGGCCAATAACAACCAATCCTTCCTCTTAGTTGAATAATCAAAAAATAAATCACTCACTCGTCTACTAACTGGAACACTCTCCCAAGCCTTAGTTCATTCAGAATTTATGCTCACACAGTATAAAATTAAACATTAAATCAGTGGAGGCTCTTATCTTTTATACATTTATCAAAACATGCTTTAATAATACGTATACATGTATATTCACAGCAAGCGCTGTGAAGTGGCCCAACTCTTCGCTATCAGCGTCGGCCTTATAAAGGGAATCTCCCATCCCATCTTCGTCCTACTGCGCATGGCATGTCACTCCCTTGGAGTGGCGTGTCCCCACCCTCACGGTGGGTCAACACGATTACCAGCCGGGGGCGGGTCTCAAGGTGCCTCATAACACAAACAAGTCTCGGCAATCAATAATCACATATAGAAAGCATGTTTGAGCTGAAAATACTGTCGTGACCACGATTTCTCATTAAGACTCTTTTACATGTTATCTTTGATTCTCTATCTTGAATTATGCGCTATGCGGGATATCATCGGTATGCAGCTTATATATATAAGATATTATCAAATTTATCGACTATCTTTGCTGTTGGGATATTATTTATGCATCGTATTACTTTACTAACTTTTATTTTGAATATATATCATAATATTATAAAACATGCTTGCTAAGCTCACTCTTGGACTATCTTGATGCGAAATAATATCTCGCCATTTGGCCTTTGTTTCACTAGCTTTGATTTAGTATGACATCACAGCGCAAAACGGATTTACTAAATTCGCACAAAACTCAATATTCGACTCACGGAATTCCTATTGCTGGAGTTTATTCTATTATGCTAGGCTAGGTTACTAACTTGCCGAAGAGCTACTTCACATACCTTTGCTTAGGATTTTCCGACTAACGAGGCGACTTCGAATTGATTACTTACGCTATTTCTCGGCTGCATTCATATATATATATATCAATTAGAACTAAATACACTAATTTTACGGAAGAAAATATCACTTCGATATACATATAGCCCAAACTTTGGCTTATCAAAACGGTCGAAAAAATTCGCTATTTCTCGAAAGTCAGGAAAGGAGAAATACTCACTTTTAGGGCTAGGAGTATATTGACACTAATTTGGAGCAATTCACTTACCTTAGCTGAGTAGCACGATGGTTCGCCGGCCGAATTTCACGAAACTAAATCCGTAAGGAATGCTCCTTCTTGCTAAATACATCAGTATACGAGATTAATTCGAGTTTGGAACGCGTTTAACGGCGTAAACGAAGAAGAAATTTCATCAAATTACTTCGCACCCTCTGTTTCTCTCGTGGTTCTTGTAAGAATCTATGAAATGATACTGGGAAATAAACCGAAGTGGGAGAGGCTTTTATTCTTGGGACTTATAAGTCGCATTCATGAGTACGATTTATAAGTCGCATTCTGGAATTCGGTTGTAGTCGCATTCGTCGAATGCGGCAGCCAAACAGCGCTTGTCCGATCTTTCTAGGGCTTTTCCTAGCATGTATGGCATCAAAAACTCTTGACCAACATGCGGAGTAGGCCAAATCTACGGGTAGGGAATTTACGAGTGTAACATTCTCTCCCCCCAGAACATTCGTCCTCAAATGTAAACTTCTATCTATAGGAATTCTCAACTTACTCAACTTATTTCTAGAAAAATTTTGGCGGTTTCCCACACAGCCAATATGGACTATCTCAAAAACCTGAAATTCGGAAAAAGTCCAATACGGGTACTCTACACAATGCTATAGCATTCATCTCATAAAAAGGCTAGAGTCAATTATCTCATTTATACATATACGATAAAGTACTGTATAAAATAACAATAAACATACCTCTTGGTGACTAGGCTTGAAACAAGTGAGATATCTTATTTTCATATCTTCCTCTTGCCTCCCGATCATCTCCTCTCGGTTCTTTGTTACGCCCTTAGTACCTTGAAAGAAGCGATATCTTCGGTTCTCAATCTACGAATGCTGTGTCTAAGATAGCTGGAACCTCTTCATAGAGCGACTCTTCCGTAACTGAACCTATCTTGGATTGGGAGCCTTTCTGGATGGGTCTCCGTGCATTTCCTTAGCATAGATACGTGGCTTGGCATGAGAGCGGATTCTAGTGGAGGCAAGTTCAACTCATATGCCCACTTGGCCTATCCTTCGAAACCCGAGGTGATAAGGCCCAGCGACCTCGGGTAAGACTTACCTCTTTTACGAATCTCATCACCCCTTTCATCCGGAGATTCCTTGAAATACGCAATCATTCACATCAAATTCCAAGTCTCTGCTCCGCACATCGGCATACGATTTCTAACGGCTCGTGCAGTCGGTAGGCGTTCTATGATAAGCTTTACCTTCTCCTCTGGCCCATTGAATAATGTGGCCCAGTTGTCAGTGTGACTCTCCACTTCAAACCAGCCAAGCTGACGTCACTTTCGCCCATATAGCCTCAAAGGGCACCATACGGATAATTTGGTGATAGATATTATTATAACCAAACTCAATTAGCGGCAAATGCTCGTCCCAGCTACCTCCAAAATCTAGTACACACGCCCGTAGCATAACTCTTCGACGTACGGGCCAGTGCGTTCGACTGTCCATCGAAAATGCGAGGGTGGAATCTTTTTGTGCTCAAGTGTCTGGATTCCCGACCTCTATGAAATGATTGCCAAAATCTAGCGGTAAATTGTGCTCCTACGCCGGAGATAAGAATGGAGACACCATGTAATCTAACTATTTCTCTTATATACAATTCAACGTAATCTTTATGAGAGAAAGCCCAGCTTTCCTTTGGAGGAAATGGGTTGATTTCGTCGATGCATCAACTATTACCCAAATGGAATGTGCTCTATGCAGTGCGGAGTAATCTGCTAACAAGTCCATGTTTATTGCTTCCCATTCTAGAGAGGCACAGTTATGTCTGAGTCAATCCTCTGGTTTTACGGTGTTCGCTTTTACTTGTTGGCGGTTAGAACACTTGGCCACAAATTCGGCTATTTCCCTTTCATGCACATTACCGGTAGATATCCTTGATATCATTGTACATTTTAAATCGCTTGGGTGGAGAATAGCGAGCATAATGTACCTCACTCATGTCTGCTGGCGGAGCCACAGGATATACGGAACAGAAGGCGGCCCTTACATCGCGGCCACTTCATCCTCGGTCACACGAAAATCGGCTTTGCCTTAGCCCAAATTCTATCCTTAAGGCGAACCGAGGTCGGGATCTTCGTATTTCCATTCTTTTACCTCCCACAACTAATGGCGACACTGCGGTGTTACGAGATTACCGCTTTCATTGTCCTACATTTACGTTACACGAGCGGCTAAGCTGACTAATTGGTGTATTCTTCTGGATAATTCCCGCTGCTCGGGTTGCAAATATTCCAAACTCCCCATAGATTTATGGCTAAGGGCGTTTGTTACTACATTGGCTCTTCTTGATTGTTACAGAGTCTTCACATTTTAGAAAACTGGCATATAATTGACGGTCATGCGGCTTATCATGCCGGAGAAACTGACGAGGTAGTCCACCGGTATAGCTAGAGCCTATATGGCCTTCCGACCGCATGCTAAGGCTATTTGTTCTTTGGGATAACACAGACGTAACGTGGCACCATGTGCCCATATCTGATCAAGAGGATCGATAATGATCATGATCCCTATTAATACAGAAATTTGGATAACCTTGACTAAGCTGATAGGCTGGGTTGAATGACCCGAATCTGGCATGATAGTCTAACGATACTCAATGTCCTACTCGGTCATGCATAAATCATGCATAGCTATGATTGTGGAAAACTAAACGTTTTGTTCTCTAGTGAGCAATTGTAGAGTTGTTCTTAGTCCGACTAACTCTCGGGCGATCCGTCCCTGGATCTTCATGAGAATCTATCGATC
Source organism: Datura stramonium (assembly GCA_018107945.1). Taxonomy (NCBI): domain Eukaryota; kingdom Viridiplantae; phylum Streptophyta; class Magnoliopsida; order Solanales; family Solanaceae; genus Datura; species Datura stramonium. The sequence continues at coordinate 129,832 of JACEIK010002858.1, forward strand.
TCCTTGTCTTAGTTAACAACTGTGCTGGCAGAGTACTACCAATTTCTTACGCCTTGTGCATATCACTTGGTTTATACTCTTTGATGCAGGAAATTCGGTCTTATGAGCCATTCTATAAAGGCTGGCCTTCTACTAGGGCTTTGTATCTTAATATCTTACGAGAACCAGTGAAGTACTAATTACATCAGCGACTGCGATGTGGACCCTTTCTTGGGGTACCCACGGGTTTTGTCGGCAGGGACCAGTGGTGACTTGCGGGGTATTCCACATAATAACTGCTAGGTGACTAAGGCCAACTCTCACCAACAAGGCTTGGTAAAACGATGTCGACCACTTAACATCTTTTGGGGGAAAAATTCTGGTATTGCTAACCTCGAAATATGCCTATTCGGTCTCTAATTCTAAGTTTTGGCACATGCGATAATGTTCACTTACACGATCTTTAGGGATGCTTCTACCTTTAATACGGCGCCGGTGATCGTTAGGCAGATCTAGCCACGCCGTATCATAACCTCTGACCCGAGGCTACTAACTCTGTGACTTACGGCCTAGTCGGCAACAAGCATATAAAGTCCGTTAACTCAATAAGCGAGAACCAAGAAAGTTTCTATGGCTTCATACGTGAATCACCGCAACACCGCCCCCTTTTGCGAGGGGTCTGCGATGCGATCTGTATATATTTCCTAGCGGCTAACCAGAATCACATTGGCTTGTAACCCCTATTGTGGTACTCACAACATATCATTATACATGCATATATATATATATATATATATATCAACAACTACATACAATACATCTTGAATACGTAGTGATACGTAATCTCGACATGCTTTGCTTGAGATTTCATGCACATGATATACCGCTTCTATGGTCTAAGGATATCTCTGTCCTCTCGTATCATTTCAATGGATTTTCATCCCATTCTGGAAGCAATAACATATGCGCTTTATTTATGGTCCGCTGTTTGGAATTCCGCCATTCTTGCAACATGGGATCAACATTCGAATCTCGTGGCCTTACTTGGCATTATATTGAGAGCCCACGACTATCTGGGTCTTATCTCCAGGAGGGCCACTAGATTAGAGTCTCTATGTCGGCAATTTCTTAACTTCTCCGTAGGCAGACGTCCACATGGCAATGGACATAATCTTGCTTCTCTTGCTTTGTGGTCAGAAGCAGTCGCTAATACGATATTCTATCAATCTAGGGGTGATTCTAATTTCCCCACAAAATCTGGTATTCCTGCTTCTTCCCCTTATCTTGCTTAAGTTAGACTCTGGGGTTCAAGGTACACCGCCTTACATTGTTAATAAGATTACTAGTCAAGTCAGCTTATACTTCTTCGGCTTGCCGATGGACCCATCCCGATTCCACATGACCTCCTATCTTTCGGTATCACGACCGAAATCATAACTATTATCTTGCGAGTATATCTTTACATTGTTAGCGTATTATGGCGGACTGGCCTTTTCGGCTCGAATTTGACTATTACTTGGAAGTCCATCAGCAGCCGATCTTCTACGCCCACTTTGATAGCTAGAATTCTTACTTGCTCTTCGACTTATTACCATGAGGAGTGCACAACTTACGTAATCATAGGGGCTCTTTCTGTTTCCTAACGCTTTACGGAATCAACCAATCCGTCTTCACTTCTTGGCTTGATTTGGGCAATCTCACCTCAATTCTTATGCCCTTTCTTTGTCTTGGAATCAAAATTAAGAGGTAGGAATAGCCTTTTCTTATTGCAACAAAACAAAGACATGGGACTGTACCACATACGAAAGGATGGAGGTGGGAATCTGCATTTCCCTCTCTTTCTCACACTTATTTGATAATCTAATATTATCTGATATATGAGATCTTATATATAACAAATAAAATCAACTCATTTTATACGGCTAATAGCCGACTTCCTACTCTGAAGTTATCGACATATGCGGGGATGGTACCGATAAAGGTATCACATTGGGAGGTCGCTAATACCTCCTCACACTCTTTGTAGTTACCTTATAAGCTGGTGAATTGCCCTCTTCTGCTTGCTATATCCAATCTTACTTTGTGATAGGGTGTCGGCGGTACGACTTTGTATCTGTAAATAAGAGTATGATAAGTTTTAGGACTCAACCCTATCACGCACCGCTCTATAACTTGTTGAATGAGAAGAAAAGAGTAACAAATCCTATCATGCCTTATGACCTCTTGCACATGCAGTATGTGGTGCACAACACATCCATAGACAAGACTCTACTTAGCATGGTTTCGGGCTCACAGGACACAACCTGCTCGATACCAAGTTTGTCACGCCCAGCTTTGGGGGGTATGGTAGCACTGGTGCCCTATTAGGACTGGGCTGCTAGACTGCGAGGCCTAAGCACATACGGTACCTGGTGGCTCTAACTCGGATTCATGGAATCAACGGCTATCTCTTGTTGTAATACGACCTCCAGACCATTTGGGCCTATAGCCACTGTCTTGTAACATCGGCTAACTTGAGAATCATTCTCATATAGGGAAACCTATGCGGGCCCGACAAGGCCACCATACTAACTAGTTATTTTTGAATCAAGCAACATATGCTAAACGGCTACGTTAGCGACAACGTCACCACTAATAACTGGATTGGGCCCCACACCCAACATAAAAAAAACTAACAATCGCACGACCCCACCACGACCCGGCACAACTAACCATAGGGAGATATATATACACAATACGCAAGCCTCTAAGAATGCGATAAGATGGTCAGGACGGGGCTCCGACCTACCGTCTTGTATAACAAAAAAGAAAGAAGGAAATAGACCTCTAGTTGTCTAGCTATGGATGACGGGGAGCGGTGACTCAATGAGGCAGTGGAATCACGAGGGATCGACTCCTCGTCTATGAGACACACGAGCAAGTCGGCGCCCCCAAACGGGCGTTAGTACCCAGCAGCCAGTACCCAGTATGCAAGCGAACATAAGCGAGATGTAAACAACATAATTAGAAACTACGAATAGTAATAAATATGCAGGCATGCAGTACATGAGTCTAAGCTTGAGCTTTCTGTGCGGGAAGTGAAGCGGGGAGCATGCACATCGACGTGGTGATCATTGTCTATTAGCTAACATATAACATATATATACATATATTTAGCAAGCAAGGACCAATACCGGCCCCCATAGTCGGAAGGTGTAACCAACAAACAATCTATATACCCCTACCGAGTCAAAACCATCCAAAAATAAGTCACTCCACTCGTCTACTAACTCGGCGAGCACCTCTACCGGCCCCACGGGTCTCGGCTCGGGCTATGGCCTCGTATATAATAGCGTAACAAGACCGGAGGACTCTTAGTCTTGTAAAGCTATGCTTATGCTTGTGTCTATATACGTAATCTATTCCCACAGGCGCAAACGCTGCGGGAGTAAGCGCTCTTGCTATGCTGATCGGCCTTATATGGGGAGAATGCTCCATCCCATCTTAAGATCCCTCTTGCCGAATGACATGTCCTCCTTGGAGTAGTATCCCCACCCTCACGGTGGGTCAGCACGATTACCAGCCGGGGGGCGGCGGGGGCGGCTCAAAGGGGTGCCCTCATAACACAAACAAGTCTCAACAATCAATAATCACATATAGCAAGCATGTTTGGTGAAAATACTATACGTGATACGATTTCTCATTAGAACTCTTTTCACGTATGCGGTTCTCATGCGAGATTATCTTTGTGCTCTACGGGATATCATCGGCGCTACTGGCTATACGTATCGAATATTATCAGTATCCGACTATGCGTATGCAGGATATTATACGTAAATGCGATATTACTTTTTCTAACTTTTATTTTGAATATATATCATAATATTATAAAACAGCTTAACGCTAAACTCATGTTGGACTATGCGAGTCTGAAATAATATCTCGCCATTTGGCCTTTGTTTCACTAGCTTTGATTTGAGTATGACATCACAACGCAAGACAGTTTACTGAATTAGCACAAAACTCAATATTACCGACTCTGGAATTCTATTACGGAGTTCACTGAATTATGCTAGGCTAGAGTTAGTAACTTGCCGAAGGAAATGGCTTTACATACCTTTGCTTCCAGTTTTCCGACTAACGGGCGGGCTCGGTCAGTACTTCTTCTATTTCTCCGAATTTTGCATTCATATATATATATCAATTAGAACTAAATACACTAATGATACGGAAGAAAATATCGCTTTTTGATATATATATAGTCCAAACTTTGGCTTATCTCGAAAGCGGTCAGCTTCGCTATTTCGAAAGTCGGAAGGGAGAAATACTCAACTTTAGGGCTAGGAGTACTAACAGCCACTAAATTTGGAGCAAATTCCGCCCCACTGCCTTAGCTCCTCAGGTAGCCACACGACGGTTCGGCGGCCGAATTTCACGAAACTAAATCATTAGGAATGCTTTCTTGTTGCTAAATACATCGGTATCTGAGATTAATTCGGTTTGAACCGTGTTTGACGGCGTAAACGAAAGAAATTTCATCAAATTACTTCGCACCCTACTTTGTTTCTCTCGTGAATTTCTGGAAATTATGAAATGATAGTGAAATAAACCGAAGTGGGAGGCTTTATTCTTGGGACTTATAGAGTCGCATTCATGGAATGCAATTTATAAGTCGCATTCTGGAATACGATTTATAAGTCGTTCGTCAGCGATGCGCCGACTTGGCGCTTGTCCGATCTTTCCCGGGCCTTTTCTAGCATGTATGGCATTCAAAAACTCTTAACCAACATACGAGTAGGCCATCTGCGGGTGAGAATTTCGGGGTGTAACACCTTAGCCGTAGCAAGGCTTTGGATGGCTCTTCCCACTTGAGTGTGATAGTCGGGACCACGTAAGTTCTATCATGGTAATGTCGGTTTTAAAATGGTTCTCCCATTATTTCTCATGATTTCAGCTATGCATGTTATCATTCATGATATATATATATATATATATATATATATATATATATATATATATATATATATATAAAAGTTCTAAAGAAAGGTTTGACCCAATGTTAGAGTTTTACTTATAGTTTATCATATTTTAGCTTTGGAGTCATTCAATTGTTATGATGTTGATTATGTTTAGATCATGATTTTAGAAAATAGCATGCAACCTCTACTCTCAGATTCTTATCTTGATTATGTTTCCATATTTGCACGTTTTAAATGATTTAATTACTTAAGAGGTTTTACTAACCTTTCATACTTGGTATATTCCCGTATGCGGCCGCATACTCTATGTTTGTATCATTTTCATGATTCGAGGCTCCGATCCTCATCTCCAGGACCATCTTTTTTCCAGTTATCCTCGTATGTTCGGTTTCAGAGCTTAGAAGTTAGTTGGGGTCTTGTCTTATCAACTTATCATAATTAGAGGCTTTTCAGACAATAGATTATATTGACTTCATGCTTGAGTTGTATATTGAATTGTTATGTTATGTTCGGATTTCCTCCATGTTTATTATGTTAAGTCTTCCTCTTTACTTGATTGAGTTAGATGTATGTTCTTTCCATGTGGGTAGACTTGGAGTCTTTCGGGTCTCCTTTTCTAAAGTGTCTCGATCCGGGCCCATGTTCGGAGTCGTGACAAACTTGGTATCGAGTAATAGGTTTGAAATGTCCTAGGGTGTAAAGCCCGTTAAGTATAGTATTTTTCATGGGTGTGAGCGCGCCACCCGCAGCCGAAGAGGCTCACCGAGGCCGTTTAGGAAATTTCCCTTCTTTTCATGATCTATGTCTTGCGATGAAATGTCTCTCTATCCTTCTAACTCATGCTATTCGTGATTGCAGAATCATGCCTCCCCGCAGAGTTAACGGAAGAAGAAATAGAATGGAAATGGCCATGAGGATAGCAGTAGATGCGGCACCAACAAGCCCCACTAGTCATAAGCCCCATGCATGGAAGGCCCAGGTGCCCACCGGGTCGGGGGCGCCATTCGGATGCTAGAAGCGAGGCCTTGACCTCGGGTCAACCGGCGGTAGTGCATGTCCCTTGAAATGGGAATGCGGCGGCGCGATACAGTCGAGATATTTCCTAAAGGATGAAACCACCAGAGTTTCTTGGGTCAAAGGTGGACAAGGATCCACATGAGTTTATTGATGAGATGCGAAGATCACGCAGTCATCGGGGTGAATGGAGAACAAATTGTGCTGATTTGGACTCATACCGGTTGAAAGTGCGCACACATTTGGTTTAAACGGTGAAAGGATAGTCGGGCAGCCGGAGCCGGGCCTATCAGTTGGGAGGAGTTTCATGTTGCTTTTCAAGATCGGTTCTTCCTAAATTGAGATGAGGGAGTTGAAGGTAGTTGAGTTCGTGAATCTAAAATAGGGAAAGATGACAGTGCAAGAATATGCCCTAGAGTTCACTCTTTTGTCAGTACTTGATTTAATGGTGGATCGGAGGCGAGTGACGGATTTGTTCATGGGGTGGCGAACTATCTAGACAAGGATTACGGGGTACACATGCTCCATCAGGATCTGGATTTTCCTCGGATAGTCTTATGCGCCGGCGAGATAGAGCGGCGCATCGCGGGGAGAGAGAGAGGCCAAGAGGGCTAGGGCCAGGACAGCTATAGGTTCTCTCAGCCGAGGCCTGGTGGTTGCACCGACGGTAGTCCCACCATAGATTTTTAGCCCTAGCATCTTCAGCGATGAGTGTGTCATCCGGACCAAGGCTTGACCGGAGAGGACGAGCATGTCGGGCTCTAGGGGTTAGAGCGACGAGCCGCGAGATTCTATATACCGGTTGTGACAAGTGTGGTGAGAAGCACATGGGTCGTGTTTGTAGTGCGGTGCTTGCTTCGGGTGAGAAAAGCCCGGACATATATTCGGAGATTTGCCCGGTGCTAGATAGATCGTAGTAGGGGTCGAGCCCGGCTTCGATTCGAGCGGCTCACCACACGCCCAACCCGGCGGGGGAATCTACTAGCACGGTGGCGGTCGGCACCAAAACAGATTCTATGCCTTAGTATCTCTCTAGAGACGGAGTCTCCCCGGATGTAGTGATCACGGGAAATAATATAGGTCTGTGATCGGCTTTACAACCCAAATTAGTCGTGTTTGCTAAGCTATTTGATACATTTTTCATGTGATTTTATATAAAAGTGAATATGTGCTAACCAACATGATTAGCCTATGTTTTTGTAGGTTTTTGATGATTTTTTGAGGAGCTAATCCATGAGTTGGTAGAAGTAGAGGCTTGGAGATGGAATAAACACGCAGCGGCGACAGAGGAGGCCCAAAACAGCCCCACTGCGCGTCGGCAATGTGCCACGGCAGGCCGGCTACCCAAGACAGCCCCCTGCCCGCGTTGGCAAGCGTGCCACGGCAGGAGTGGCTCCCGACCAACCTTGTGCAACGCGCTGCCCCAGCAAGCGTGCCACCTTCACTGCGCGAGGTCTTTGCTTAGGGAGCCGATTTTAGGGCGATTTCGAAGGCCTCGCGTTTGGGCCGTGTCACGGAGGCAATGCTCAGCGTTGCACTCCGTGACACGTTGCTATTATTCGGGACAAATTCCTACTAATATAAATAGCACACTTAGGTTTATTTTTAGATATTGATCGACTTGGTGGAGCAAGAACGTAGGTTACGGGCGGTTTGAGGGACGAAAGTTCTTAGGGTTTTTCTCTATCCCTTTCTTCTTCCTTTCAATTGTTTGCATGATTTCCATTCATTTAATGATGTTCAATCCACAAATGAGTGGCTAATTCTCTTTCTTGCTGAGGTTATGAATTATTGTATTGAAATGTAATTATTGAATTCTTTGGTTTATTTCATCTTTAGTTCTATGGTTGTTCTATTTAATTCTTGTTCTTACTACGTTAATATCGGCCAATGTTAATGTAAATCCAAAAGTCCGGTTTCACCCGAGAGGGCAAAGAAGCTGAAGTTGTAATTAACGGATATGATCTCTTCTTGGTTTTGGGAAAATTGGGAATTGATTTACCTTAGGATAAGAAATATACACAGAAAGTCGTATTAGTCGTGTGTGGAATGTTTGAACAAGCATGGCTGGGAACACGAATTTCTTCTTATCACGAAATGTAGGTGGAAGGTTCATGATTCTTAAGTTGGGTTAAATACGAGAGTTTTATCCATAGGCATAAGTTCAGTAGCAGCTAGGGAGAAAGATAAACCATGTATATCGATAGTTAATTTCTTTACATGTTCTTTGTAGCCTCAGCATGCTCACATTCATAGTTGATTCAAGTTTGTATAGATATTTTATTTTGTTATAAAAATAGTTTCCAAAATACAAAAACTTTTTCTTTACCTTTGTTGTCTTCATTATTGTAGTGGTAGTAAATTAACACTTGAAAAGGTTTCACCCATTAGTCATCCTGTGAGGTTCGACATTCGGTTCTTAAAAAGAGCCACTATATTACTTGCCGCGACCCATTACACTTGCGGGCTCATCAAGTTTTGCTGGCGCCGTTGCGGGGGCGGGCAATTGGTGAAATTTTTAAGGTTGAATTAACGAATTCTATATAGCGTTGACAACGTGTTTTCATTTTATTTTATTTTTTTAATAATATTTTTTATTGTTTTGTGAATACCCTTCTTGACATGACATCTTGGGACACGCAAATGGTTTAAATGGTGAATACTCTATTTTGACGAACCTTTTACGAGTTTCAAAGGACACCAGCAGTGGCAATATTGTAACACATGCAACATATGTGGTGGTCAAGATGGCCATTGGGATGGCTGTCCGAATGCATACTCCCCTTCCCGAGCCCCTACTATGACCCATGTTGTTTTTGATGAATATAGGCATGCTGAAAATGAGGATTTGGGGCCAAGACCGATTAGAAGACATCTTTGAAACAACTCATTGAGCAATCGAGAGGCAATGAAGAAGGCAATGGCAACATTGATGAGTCGGGAAGAGGAGAATGCGAGGAGGCTCTAAAAATGATGAGCGTTAAATTCACGGAGTTGATTCTTGAGGCTGAGCTTGTGATCAATTGCAGGTAGCTGATTGTAGGTGATAGTCAAGAGGAATTACAAGAGGAAGACAAGGGTGAATTTTCGGATGAAGCCCGACATTTAGAACCTCTTGAGTGTCCCCGTGATGAGCTTATACTTATGGAAAAAGAATCGTTAGGGAGAAGAATGAAGTATACCCCATTTGAAAACATTGGAGAGATAGATGTTGATGCGGAAGAGGTATACAAGTAAGGAGGTCAATAGCATTGCGGAGTTTTCGAGAATCAAGGTGCACATTGGACCTCACGAAGCATTTTTCTACCTTAAGTTTGGTTGTGAAATAGAAATAGAGTCTTCCGAGCTTATGGGAAATGTCAAGAGGAGGACAAGTCCCATATTAAAGAAATTTCTTGGTGAATAGAGCAGAGCGACTTCACTACGCAAGGGTGTAATAAACATCAAAGGCGACATCTACTTCTTAGTCCTTACAATTTTCACCACCGCGAGGCATAAAAATTAGAGAAGAAATTAGGAGTGAGATTCATATCCTCAGGTGGAGGAAAAGCGGGTGAAACGTAATGCGTCGTACCGCGATGTAAAATTAGGCGGCGCAGGAGGCAACCCAAGGGTAGCCATAGTACCATTTTTAATTTTGTGCATTTTTATTGATTTTATTAGTATTTTCATTTTTTGTTGTTTTTGGTGGAAGAGTTGGCCACGCGGATGAAGGAGGGTCGAGTACCCTTGGAGGAGGAAGCTAGCAAGCATGGAAGAGAAAAAGTGTGAAATTTAGAACACCCACTGCGTAAGCGGAAGAAACCATGTTGTTATTAGGCCTAAAGGCCTCGGGGAGTATTTCTCACCCTCTTTAAATGCTAACTTGGTTTATAAGGACATAACATGATTTAAGTGTGGGTGAGGAAATTTCATAAAATTTCAAAAATTTTCTGTGTAACAAATGGGTGGTCGAATGCTGTGCTTGTGTGAAAGATTGGAAAAGTTGAAAAAAATTTTTGAGTCAAGCATGAATTCATAACCCGTTAGTTTTTCTTGTCGGTTTTTTTCCGATGGGGGGTCTTTGAACCGAAAAATATAATTTTTATTTTTAACATTAACATTTATTTTTATATAATGTTTTAGTCATGTTAGGAAATTTGTTTCCGACGACGAATGGATGACGACCGTCTTGAGGAAAAATTAGTCAATAGGTTTTGTTTTGAACCATAGCTAATGGATAGCGATATTCTTGTTATATTATATAAATGATTGTAAGATGCAAGTATTTTAGTGTTAAAGCATGTAAATATACTTTGTTTGAGACACTTAGGCTCTGAATTTGACTTAATCATATTAGAGAACATTTTAAATTCTTGTGATTAGGTGAGTAAGAGTCTAGCTGAATGTGTCTTGAATTGAGCATGTACTGATAGAGCCACTTGCAGGTTTTTGAGTATTACGTGCTTTATTATGGATTGTCTAGAACTTGCATGGTGTGTTTATAAAACGGAAATGAAGGATGTAAATTGTAGGGAGATGATTTAGGCATTTCTTTGAATGAACCTAATCTTTAGCCCTCATTTTACCTGCAGAAATATTAATCCTAGTATTATTGAGCCTTAGCCTATTCTTTGATAGCTGCAACATAAGCTTAACCATTTCTTTTTCATTAGCCTTGAATTTGATCAAAAGCTCCTAAGCGCTTAAAGAAGAAAAATCTGAAAGAGGAAAGGAGTGAGAAGAATGAAAAAAAAAGGAAAAGTGGAAGCTGTAAAAGTGAAGGTCAAAGGTGCACTTGGGTAAAAATGTGGTTGATCATTAGTAAGGAGTAAGAAAACCAAATGAATGAAAAATTATGTATACAACTCCGTACTAATGAGCTAAAAGTGCCTAAGAGAAATGGGGGAACGAAAAGGAAAAAAAGAAAACTGCAGGATAAAAAGGTGAAGTAAAGGGGAGAGTTCGCAATGAGGGCGTGATGTATTGAAAGTGCTTAGGAAGATAGTCACTGTGCAGTCACAATAGTACCTACCTACACTGATTACATTACAACCTAAAAAGTCCTACTTGATCTTACATTCATTCTACATCCTCAAATTAGTGGAGTAAAACACTAAGGGCAAGCTTATAGATCATTACATGGTGCATGTGAATTCTTTGTGAGTGAGTGAAGTTTGATTTATGTACCCACATGTTGTGATATAAAAAGTGTTTTTGCGTGTGAAATTGGGTAACTCTCTTTCCGTGAGGGCACATGTTTAATGAGGATATAGTTCATGTGGGATCTCTTAATCAGTTGATTTGCATGAGTTGCTTCAGTGAGAGTCGATTCTTGAGGTTAAGGAAGTCTTAACGTAGTTGTATTTAATTTCATTGATCAAAGCGTGCATGCCTTATTTTTAGCTTGTTTTCTTAAATAATCATTATAGCCGTAATTTGAATTACCTTGCTAGATTAGTTAGGTGTGAGTCTTTATTTACATGAGATGTAAAAGGTTGTTCGAGGATGAACAAGGCTTTAAGTGTGGGGTTGTGATCACGGGAAATAACATAGGTCCCGTGATCGGCACCTTACAACTTAAAATTGAGTAAAATTTTATAAGCTATTTGATACATTTTCATGTGATTTTATATAAAAGTGAAGATATGTGCTAACCAACATGATTAGCCTCTGTTTGTAGGTTTTGGTGATTTTGAGGAGCTAATCCATGAGTTGGTGAAGTAGAGGCTTGGAGACGGAATAAACACGCAAACGGCGACAAGAGGAGGCCCAAAGCGGCCCACGCGCGTCGGCACGTGCCACGGCAGGCGAGGCTGCCCCAAGACAGGCCCATTTGCCGCGTTGGCAACGTGCCACGGCAGGTGGCTCCGCGCGACCAGCCTTGTGCAACATGGCCCGCCCAGCTTAGCGCCTGTACCAACAGCGGCAAGGTGCTGTAGGGGCCGATTTTCGGGCGATTTCGAGAAGGCCTCAGCGTTTGGGCCGTGTCACGGAGAGCAATGCTCCAGCACGTTGCACTCCGTGACGTTACTTGTATTTCGGGACAAATTCCTACTAATATAAGTAGCACACTTAGGTTTATTTTTAATATTCTGACTTGGTGGAGCAAGAACGTGGGTTACGAGAGGCGGTTTGAGGGGCCGAAAATTCTTAGGGTTTCTCTATCCCTTTCTTCTTCCTTTCAATTGTTTGCATGATTTCCATTCATTTAATGATGTTCAATCCACAAATGAGTGGCTAATTCTCTTCTTCTTTGGCGTTATGAACTATTGTATTGAAATGTAATTATTGAAATGCTGGTTTATTTCATCTTTCCTTCTATGGTTGTTCTATTTAATTCTTGTTCTTACTACGTTAATGTCTGGCCAATGTTAATGCAAATCCAAAGTCGGTTTCACCAGAGAGGGACAAGAAAGCGGAAAGTTGTGAATTAATAGGATATGATCTGTTCTTTGTTTGGGAAAATTGGGAATTGATTTTAGCCCGGGATGAAATATACGAAAGTCGTATTAGTCAAGTGTGGAATCGGTTTTGTATGGCTAGAACATGAATTTCTTCTTATACCCAGAAATGTAGGTGGAAGGTTCATGATTCTTAAGTTGGGTTAAATACTTAATCCATAGGCATAAGTTTGGACTAGCAGCCGGGAGAAAGATAAACCATGTATACCGATAGTTAGTTTCTTTACATGTTCTTTGTAGCCTCGGCATATACATTCATAGTTGATTCAAGCGTATAGATATTTTATTTTGTTATAAAAATAGTTTCCAAAATACAAAAACTTTTTCTTTATAGCATTGTCTTCATTATTGTAGTGGTAGTAAATTAACACTTGAAAGTTTCACCCCGTATTCCTGTCCTGTGGGTTCGACATTCCGGTTCCTTAAAAGAGCCACTATATTGCTGACCATTTACTTGCGGGCTCATCATGTAGTTGTTGGTATGTTAGGGAGTCTTCCACTCTTGATGTATATGCTTTGTTAGATCGAGGGCTACCTTGTCTTTTGTGACACCTTATATGGGTAACTAGTTTTAGAGTTAGTCCCGAAATCTTGTAAGAACCCAACTTCTCGAGTCTCTACTCCGAGTGGGTGATTTAGATGTAGCTAGACGGGTGTATAGAAGTTGCCGGTCACAATTCTTGAGAAAGTTTAGTAGATCTAGTAGGAGTTAGCCATGGCCCGATTTGATGTTATCTCGACATGGATTGGCTATTGGCATGCTATGCCTCAGTTAGTATAGATACCGGGCGGTAGAGTTCAGATTTTTCGGAGTGAGCCGAGTCATAGAATGGAAGGAGTGATTCTTTTGTGCCTACTCGGTCATTTCATTTTCCTACCTTAGAGCCCGAGAAAGATGATCTCGAGTTGTATGCCACCATTTGATTACGGTTAAGGATGCTACATACGAGACCCCGACTATCAATGAGTCCATTAGTGTGTAAGTATCCAGAAGTTTCCCTAGATGATCTACGGAATCCCTCCCGAGCGGGAGATTCATTTTGGTATTGAACTTCTTTCGATATACGGCCTATATCTATTCTTGTCACGCGCCCCGCCTTGGGGGGCCTTGAAGGCGGCACCTGGTGTCTAGTAGGACCTGGGTGCTATGTGGTAAGCCTAAGCACATCGGTGCTGGCTAGCTCTATCTCGGTTACGGAAACAACGGGCTATATAATGTGGTTGTAATCTGACCTCCGATCGGCTGGGCCTATAGCCACGTAAGATTTCAGCTAATAGAAAACATACTTATAAAGGAAACCTATGCGGGTCGACAAGGCCACCATGCTGTCTAGTCATCTGTGACTCAACATAAAGAATATTGTATAACTACATGACCGACAAGGTCACCACTACTATCAGACAATGGCCCCACACGGCCAACACAATCAAAAATGCTAAACAACTAAAACAAAAGCATACGACCTCACACACTACCCGGCTGGCTGACAAAGGGAGATGAATAAATACAATTTGCAAGCCTCATGAGTATTGATAAATGGTCGGGACGGAGCCCCGACCTACCCATACGTACAATAAAAAGAAAATGAACTACATCTGAATATCAAGCTCCCAGGATGACGGGAGCGTGGCTGCATAAGTTGGCCGGAATCACGAGGGATCACCTCCTCGTCTATAGTACCTGCCCGGGCAAATGTCTGACGCCCCAATGGGCGTCGGTACTACTGGTATTGAGTATGCAAAGCAGCTGAATACAGCGGAATACAAATAACATAACTAGCAATTCTAAATAGCGGGAGATAACTGAGTCTGTAGGTGATATGCGCTGAATTAGGCTTTTACGTGCTATGATAGGGCTTGAGGAGCGTGCACAGTAGACGCGGCGGCCCTATTGTCTATTAGCAAGTATATAGCACATAAATACATATATATATAGCAAGAAAGATCCAATACCAACCCCGTAACCGGATGGCGCCAAGCAACAAACAATCTATATACCCCTACACGGGTCAAAACCAGCCAAAAATAAGTCACTCCACTCATGCGCAACTACGAGCACCTACGCCGGCCCTGGGCTCCGGCTCGGGCCATAACCTCGATATAAATAATCGTGTACGAGTCGGAGGACTCCTATACGCTGTCTATGCTTGTAACTGAATGCAGATACGATTCACACAGGCGCTTGCGCACAACGGGGCCTATACATCTTGTAATGCGTCGGCGATATGAGAAAAGCTTCATCCCATCCAAGTCCAAACTAGGGACGGCATGCCACTCAGCAGGTGACGTACGTCCACCCAGCAATGGGCAACACGGAGTTACCAACCCGGGGGGCGGCGGGAGCGCTCAAAGGTGCCCTCGACACAACCAAGTCTCAAACAATCAATAAGCACATAAATAGCAAGCATGTTTAAGCTGAAAAAAAATCTATTTGAATTCTGATTTCCTATTTTGATCTGTTTTTGTATATTATCGGATTCTCATACTTTTATACTGAATCGCCAGTCTTTATGCGCGGCATGGCTAATCTGTAGCCAAGATACTATACATGCTGTATGGCTAATCTATAGCCAAGATATCATCACATCTGAATGGCCCTGTCCTTGTAAGATACTATCTGTCCTATGATTTTTACTTTTCTTTTATTGAATATACATCATATTATTCTAAACATGCTTATGCTTATATTCAGGCTATACGAGTGCAGGTGCTAACTTCGCCATTGTGTTGCTTTACTAACTTTGTTGAGTACGATATAACAACGCAAATAACGTTGCGAACTTGCACAATACTCATCATTCAACTAAGGAGTTCTATTCTGGGTTACTATAATCTATACAAGGCTAAAGCTACTAACTAGCTGGCGGCTTTACATACCTTAACTTCGGGTTATCAGGCTATGTCGGACGAAACTTCGATCGATACTCGACTATTTCTCCCAACTGCATTTACATATATGTCAATTAGAACTAAATACACCAATATTCTGAAAGAAAACATCACTTTCGATATATTTATAGCCCAAACTTTGGCTTATCGAAAGACGGTCAAAAACTTGCTATTTCTCGGAAGTCCAGAAGGGAGAAATACTCACTTTAAGGCTAGGAGCATATTGACACTAATTTGGAGCAATTCCATAGCTGGCCCGGTAACACGACGGTTTGTCGGCAGATTTGGCGAAACTAAATCCGTAGGAATGCTCCTATTAAATACCTTGGTATGCGAGGATTGAGTAGAATTTGGATTGCATTTGACGACGGCGTAATCGGCGATAATTTATCTACAAACTTCGTACCCTCCTACATTCTCATGAGCTTTCTGGAAAATTTATAAGGTTTTAATCAATTAAACCGAAGTGGGGCTTTACTATATGCTGGGCCTGGACAAGGCCAATGTGTCACGATGGGGGCTTTATATACTTGGGCCTGGACAAGGCCAATGTGTCACGGAGCCAATGCGGAGGCTCCACCTCCATGACACGTTGTCATCGCGGAGGGGCTCTGCCCCGGCTCCTTCCGCGATGGTTCGACAGGTCTCCAATATGGACTTTTCCTGGGCCTTTTTCTAGCATGAATGGCTTCCAAATACGCTCAACCAACACGCGAATAGGCCATCTATGTGTCGGGAATTTTACGGGGTGTAACAATTCCTCCTTACAGAATGGTTCCAACTGAGCTAAAGGAGTTGAAGGAGCAGTTGAAGGACCTTTTAGATAAGGGATTCATCAGACCGAGCAAATCCCCATGGGGTGCACCAGTTCTCTTTGTCCGAAAGAAAGACGGTTCACTTCATATGTGTATTGATTACTGATAATTGAATAACGTCACCATCAATAACAGGTATCCTCTACCCAGAATTGTTGATTTGTTTGACCAGCTTCAGGGTGTCAAGAGCTTTTCAAAGATAGATCTCAAGTTTGGATATCATCAGCTCAGGGTTTGGGAGGGTGACATCCCAAAAACAGCCTTCAGGACATCGTATGGTCATTATGAGTTTGTAGTTATGTCTTTTGGACTAACAAATGCTCCTGCAGTTTTATGGATTTGATGAATAGGGTGTTCAAGCCATATTTAGATATTTGTGATCGTGTTTATTGATGACATCCAGATATACTCTCGGAGCTAGGAGGAACATGTCGCTCATTTGAGGGTGGTACTACAGACTCTCAAGGACCGCCAACTGTATGCAAAATTCAGCAAGTGCGAGTTTTGGTTGAGCTAAGTGGCGTTTTTAGGCCATGTAGAATCATATGAGGGCATAAAGGTGGACTCTCTGAAAATAGAAGCGGTAAAGAATTGGCCAAGACCGGTGAACCCTTCCGATATCATGATCTTCTTGGTCTTAGCTAGCTACTAATTGAAGGTTTATTGAGGGATTTTTATCTATTGCAGAGTTATTGAGAAAATTGACCAAAAAGAAGGTGAAGTTATAATAGTTGGAGGCTTGTGAGAGGAGCTTTCAGGAGTTAAAGACTCGACTTACCTCAGCACCGATGTTAACCCTACCCGAGGGTACCAAAGGGTTTGTGGTGTATTGCGATGCTTTGAGGATCGGTATTGGTTGTTTATTGATGCAGCACAGCAAGGTTATAGCATATGCTTCCAGCCAGCTGAATGTGCATGAAGGAATTACCCAACTCATGATCTTGAATTGGCGGCGGTGGTATTTGCCTTGAAGATTTGGAGACAATATTTATACGGGGTCCATGTAGACGTGTTTACGAAAAGAGCCTACAATATGTGTTTACCCAGAAGGACCTAAATCTCCGCCAAAGGATGTGGTTGGAGCTACTCAAGGATTATGATATGAGTATCCTTTACCACCCGGGTAAGGCTAATGTAGTAGTAGACGCACTTAGTAGACTCTCTAAGGAGAGTGTGTCATATATAGATGAGGGGAGAAAGGAGCTGGTGAAGGATGGGCATCGACTTGTGAGGTTGGGAGTTTGTTTGGTTGACTTGACCTATGGTGGTGTTATTGTTCAAAATGGATCAAAATCATCCTTGGTGACTGATGTAAAAGATAGGCAAGACGAGGACCCTATTTTGGTAAGGTTGAAGGAAGTCGTTCAAAATCAGAAGGTAGAGGTCTTCTCCAAAGAGGGAGATGATGTGCTTCGATATTAGGATCGCTTGTGTGTCCCTGACGTTGATGACTTGAGAAATCATATGTTGAATAAGGCTCACGCTTTCAGGTATTCGATACATCTAGGTGCCACCAAAATGTACCGTGATCTACAAGGAAGTCTATTGGTGGAATGGCATGAAGAAGGACATCGCTAAATTTGTGGCTAAGTGTCCAAACTGTCAACAAGTGAAGGTTGAGCACCAAAGACCGGGAGGTGTGCTTCAGGATATCAGTTGATCTGGGGCATATTTATATGCCCAAGTGATACTTAAATGCATCGGTTTTGCCTTGTTTATCCAACAATGTTAGTACATTCTCATGTAAATTGTAGGGAAGTGTGAATTTATACTAACCAACATGATTAGCATTG
>JACEIK010002859.1:11347-22892 GCA_018107945.1 Datura stramonium
ATCTCAATCTATATACCCCTACTCAGGTGTCTACAACTCTACTGGTACTGTAGCCAACCTACCGGTCCCCTGGGTCTACAACTGGGCCTGCTTGGCCCCTGAACTGTAGTTGTTTCTAAGTCCGGAGGACTCCTGATATCTACACCCCCGGCGTAAACTCTCGGCGGGGGTATGTATAAGGCCAACCACGGCATATGAGGCTATGGATCCCCATTTTCTTCCCTTGCGGATGGCATGCCGCTCCGTAGAGCGATGTATCCTTGTCCCTGGCGGGTGAGTGACATAGCTATTAACCTTGGGGCGGTCATGGAAGGCTTCTAACTGAGGGTAACCCCAACCCAGGTGCTATACTGATACATCAATCTATCTGTATAAAGAGAGCGTATTTGTCCGTATGGCCTCATTCTAATACTACTCGCTTCTGGGATAATCTGTATGACTGTCTGCAGGCACGCCATGTGCCCGTATTTGATCAGAGGATCCTAATAGTGATCATGATCTCTGATAGTCTGGGATGAATAGAGCGAGGTCTAAAGTGGCCTAACAATACTCTAAATGTCCTACTTGGACATCTATAACTCATCAATAACTATGGGGTTGCAGATAACTAACTACTTTGTTCTTCGAATTAAACATCTATAGGGCTGGGCTTGGTCAAACTTTCTTCTATGCGATCGGCACCCTGGTCCTTCATAGGGAGCTTACCGATCTCCTTAACTTGTGGTTAACACTGTACTAGCAGAGTACTACTGACTCCTTAAGCCTTGTCTGAATCTACTCGGATCTATATTATTGTTCTGGGCAATTCTCAATCTTATAGGCAATTCTATATAGACAGGCCCTCTCCTAGCACTCTGTACCTAAATACCCTACAAAAACCGGCTAGGGTGATGGACCGTCACTGACTACTGATGTGGACCCCTCCTTGGGGTACCCACGGGTTTATCTGACTCAGATGACTGGACTGGCTTGCTGGGCATCGTACGTGGTAACTGTTAAGTCGACTAAGACTGAAAATCACTGATAAGGCTAAAGGGATGGCGGACGATCACTCAATACACTGGATAACCCTTGTGTCGCTAAATCTAGAATATGCCTATTCTGTCTCTATTTCTGGTTCTGGAACGTGCAATAACGTCAATGACCTCTAGGGATGCTTTCTTGCCAATACAGGCACCAACTGGTCGTTAGACCACCTAACTGCGCCCATACTGCTTAACCAACTAATTCAGGCTAATAACTCTTACGAGCTTCTGAAGTCTAGGCATGGAAACAAACATATAAGTCTACCATCACAATAAATTGAGAACTAAAAGAGTTTCTATAGCGTTCATAACGCGAATCACATTTAACCTGCTCCCTTTTAGTGAGGGGTCCTGCAGTACGATCTGTATATGTTTTCTAGCAGCTAACCAGAATTTATGTAACTGTAATCCCTATTACCAGCTACTCGCAACATNTTTATATATGTATATCAATAACAGCTAATTACAACATATCGAATTACAATCTAATAGTAGCAACCGTCTGCAGCGTCTGAGATTGTTATTTCTATTTGAGAACATAAGTCGTAATACTGTACGACAAGGATACTTGCCGAGAGTTAATCCTTACATACCTCGTTCGCCGTTTTCTGACTAACTGATGAGTATTAGCTCGTATTCAACTGCCCTTCTCAACTGTAATGATATTAATGGAAGGATAGGGCCAACTTCGTTACTGAATTCGAAGAAAACAATAACTTTATATATATAGTAACTATATTTCAACCTATCAAAAGATGATTGAAAACTCGTAATTTCTCAAGAATCTATAAGGGAGAAATACTTACTTTAGACACATGATTGTATTGACACTAGTTTGAAACAATTCCATCAACTTAGGCTCGGAGGGATGACGATTTACCGAGTGTATTTTATGAAAATAACTCCGCAGCCTTATACTTCAATACCCGGAGTTAATTTGGATTTGGACGGCGTTTAGCGACGTAATCGGATGATTATTAAATGTTTTCCTCAATTTCCCTCTGTTCTGGCCGAAGTTATATAAAAAATAATCTAATTTCTAAGTGTAAGGTCTTTATATACTTGAGGCAGCAGACAAGGCAACATGGCACTCTGCCCATCGCGCTGATTTTGCTCCGTGCCATGTTGGCTAACGCGGAGGAGATGCTCCGTGCCACTTTTCCCCTCTGGGAAGCTTGGTTCGGCCTCCTCCTGCGACATCCCGACTTGGCACCCATTCGGCCTTTCCCTGGTCCCTTTACTCATACGTATGGAACTCTAAAACTCTTAACCAACATACGAATAGGCCGACTAAATGTTATAAACTTACGGGGTGTAACAGATTGAATTTCAGGTCTTCCATGGTAGCCAGATTTTTTTAATCAATGGCCAAAACACTTTCAATTGCAACCCAGACTATTTCAATTACGAAAAAATTTCAACTGCCAATTAAAATCAACCAATTTGAGATAAATTAATTATTTGATTAATTAATTAATTAAAATTTTTGATCTTAACAAAATAAAAGTATTATTTGCAAACATAGAGTAATTGTACCTATTAAACCATGACTAACTTGAATTAACAAATAGAAGCAGATACTTGACTCAAAATACTTTTTTTAACATAACTAATTTTTTAATTAATTTATATGAACATAATTAATATTTAATATCATCACCGTTTAAGTAAAAAAAATAAAGAACTGATAATTGAAGTGTATTTGAATTAAAATTTGTGATAGTTCACGTAGAAAACTGAAATGACAAAATAATATCAAAAATATTCTCTATTTTGGTAAATATTTAATTAATATAAAAATATGGGAGGCCAACAACATGATCAAAATCTATTGAATCGCCCGCTCTTGATTTATTCTAGAGAGAAGAGAATTGATCAGAAGGAACTTTGACATGAAAAATATATTACAAAATTAATCTAAAAAGAAGAAAGATGTAGCTGATAATTCAATTCAATGTCCCGAGGACAAAATTATTTGTACCATTTTTTTCTCATTCAATGTAGAGAAAATCTCATAAAAAAATCAAAAACTTATTCTTGGCGAACACTTTGATTTTTTATATTACTAACTTCATCTTTAATATTTTTAAATAATGTTTTTATATGCATCAATAATGGGTATTTATATTTCCTTTTCAATAGCCTCTTCTTGTATAGACTAATCATGTCTATTACATATCTCATGATTTAAAATACAAGCCTCGATTAAAAGAGCATCAATTTCAATCAAATCATTCTTGTTAGTCAACCCAAGAATTATTGGCAGATCAATTTGGACATTATTGGAGTTCTTTTTACAACTAAAGACATCTGAATCACAACAAAAGAAATATACATGTATCTTTACTTCTTTTTTCCACTATTTTTGAATTCTGAACTTCTTTATTTATTACTGTCAGATTCGATGACTCTTCTTTTTCTTTTAGTTAATCATACTTTGTTTGCAATTTCTCATCTCTCAACTGTCTTTTGATTTAGGGACACTTCATATGTCACTAATTCATCTTCTAGATCACTAAGTCTTAAAGTATTAAAATTTTGGGTAGCTTCAAGGATTGTGTTCTTGATATGAAATGTTAAACTTAGAGATTCCAATATTTTTCAACAACTTTAACTTCTCCTAGTACTTCTCATTGATCTTCATATCATTAACATAAAATGACCCATCCGTCATTATGGGGGGGAAAATGTCTGGAACATCCTTACCTAGGTTGTGGTGGAAAGGTGTTGGTGAGTGTTAGTTAAAATTTGAGATTGAGGAATAATCTATGTACAGATAATGGGAGATACTGGTTACGGAGGGACCGCTACAGCAAGATCATTACCATGATCGAAGGCCCACCGTAATGGAATAGGATAGTGACCATCGGATTTGCTGTGGCAGCGTCCTAAGAGTTATATCGGGGTTTGCTATAGCAGAAGACGGGAGTCAATAAGTGAATTTTAAGTGGTATTCCAAGCGATTTAACCCGTTATTCAAAGCACGATCTGTTAACAAACTCAGAGCAATCTTCCAAGGGGAGATCAATCCTCCTTCCCCAATGTAAAAACTTTAGTCTATTCTCTCTACTTTTGACTCCCTAACTCGTGGAATCAAAGGGGAGACCTTTAATGGTGAAATTCCTAATTGAAGAACCCTAAAATTGTGAAAGTAGGACTGATTAATAAAGAACTAGAGGGTGTTAGTTCATAGGTCTAGAAAGGAGCAATGAACACCTTTTTAGGGATTGTGAAGGAATGTGTGTAAGGGTATAGTAATGGAGACCTACAATTCGATAAATCAAGGCTACTAGTGTTATACTCTAGGAGCCATAAGATCTGACCCGAGAGTTGAAATGGAGAAAACTGAATTTTTTGTACTAGGTCACAAGACGAGTCATCCCGTGACCCGTGGGGTAGTCCACGAGTCATGGAGTGAAGATTGGCTATGGTTTGGAGTCTTGACTTTGGGGTGACCACGGACATGACCACAAGTAGTGGTCAGCACCAACACTCGTTAAGTCAGTCATGGTCAAGGATGATTTGAAGGAAGAAGAAGTTGGGTAGTGTACCTAACGGATTAGTCACCACGACTCGTTGGGTATACCACGAGTCATGGTGTCCCCCGTGGTGACTCTTGGAGGAATTTTGGTAGTGTACTTGACGAAGGTAGGACATAAGTCGTGGCTATGGACGATGACTCGTCTAGTCCCTCACTGGGACTGGCGGTCTATTTTTCCCTGCGAGTTTATTAATGCTTTTCCGTAATTTCTATGTTTCTAAAGTCTAAACGACGTTGTTTAAAGCCTAGAATAGTGGGTATTAATATGGATTAAGTCATTCAAGCCTATTCAAAACTCATGCATGCAAGTTTGAGGGTTTAGAGAGTGATCAAGCATTGCTCATGAAGGTTGTTCCTCAATTCTTCTTCAATTTCCTTTGGGTGATGAAGTAAGAGAGTAGAATCAACTTACCCAGGTATGTGAGGCTATGAATGAGAGTCCCTTTCACTCTCATTCCCTAAGGTCTTCTCAAATTTCATGAATTTCAATTCTAAAGGTGTCATGCCTCACCTTGGGAGGCATGAATAGCACCTGGTGCCACACTGGCAACTAACTGACCTGGCTAGTTTTATGCACGTCTTGTGCCAGCCTGAGACTCAATTCAAGAAAACAATGGGCTATATCTCGGCTGTAAATGCAGCCTCCAGACGACAAGGTCGTATAGCCACTTGTAAACGAAAATAGTAATCAACAATAGGCAACAGAAAGGATCTTATGCGGGCCGACAAGGCCACCATGTTGTCTAGTTATAACAAAAATAAAGACGAGCTACTATACTAGGCCCCACACGACCAACACACAAAAAATAATTGATTAAGGCCCCACACGGCCAATATACCACTAATTGACTGATGACCGTAGTCTACAAGCATCTAAAAATACAAATAGTGGTCGGGAAAGGGCCCCGACCTACCCAAAATGCTATATAACTTAAATACAGAAATCTCTACGACCTGGCAACTCTGAATGAAAGGAGTTGTCCCAATTGCGGACTCTAAGCTGCTGCTACCGGGGATCATCAACCCTATCTGTCTAAACCTTCAGGAAAGTAATGCAGCGCCCAGAGGAGGGTGTCAGTATAATATGTACCAAATATGTAAGGCAATAGATATGATGATAAAGACTAGAAGTAAATAGAAAGAAGGGCAGAAAAATTAACCTGTACGTCTGTTGATATGTAGTCTGCATCTAACCAACACTACATGTACGTAAGCTAAGACCGTATAATTACACATTTATAAACTATAACTAGAAGACAAGAATACAAACAAGAACCTCACCTGGCCCCCATAAGCCGGAAGGTACAATCAACACAGAATAACTCATTCGTGCCCCCATAAGCCCTGGCGAGCACATCTCAATCTATATACCTCTATCCAGGTTTTTATGACTCTACTTCTACTGTATCCAACCTATCGATCCCCTGGGTCTACAACTGAGCCCGCTTGGCCCCTGAACTATAGTTGTGTCTGAGTCCGGTGGACTCTTGCTATCTGTACCCCAGGTACCGAACTTGACAGTTTATGTTGATACGACATAAGAGTAGTCCAGCCATGAAATGGATTGTATGAGGACCTTGAACCTCATTTTCATCCCTCACTGACGGCATACCGCTCCTCAGAGCGAATTCATCTAGCCCTCACGGGCGTCGACACAGCTAGTAACCCTGAGGTGGTCATGGATGGCTCCTAAGTAAGGGCAACCCTAACCAAGTTGTAGTAATAACATCTCAATCTAAGCACTCAAAAGGTGTAACTAGCCTTTTGGGCCTAACGCCACTGCTGCTCACTCTCCTAGGATAGTTTATAAGGAGCTAGCAGGCACACTGTTCACCTATACCTGATCAGAGGATCCTAATAGTGATCATGATCTCTAATAATCTAGACTAAATAGGGCAAGATCTGGAGTGGTCCAACACAACTCTCTATATGTCCTGCCCGAACATCTATAACTCGTAATAACTGCGGGGTTGCGAATAACTAACTACTCAGTTCCTCTACTTAGGACAATTGTAGGGCTGGTACTGGCCGAACATGCTTTTGAGCGATCGACCCCTAATCCTCCATAGGAAGTTTGCTGACATCCTTACCCTGCGGGTAGTACTTTACTAACATGGTACTACTAGTCCCTTAAACCTTATCTTGGTCTACCCGGATCTTATATTACTTTTCTGGGCGATTCATGACCTTATAGACTGGGCTGGCTTCCTAGACAACTTATATGACAACTGCTAAGCCCACTAAGACAGACAAGCACTGGTAATAACTAATAGGGTGATAGGATATCACTCAGTTCACTAGACAACCTTAGGATTCTCTCTCTAAAACATGGCCTCCCTATCTAAATTTCTGGCCCTGGGGCATAGGGATACGCCAATGGCCTCTAGGCGTGCTTTCCTGACAATACAAATGCCAAACTGGTAGTTAAGCCGCCTAGCTGCGCCCATGCTACTCAACTTACTAGCTCAGGCTTGATAAATCTCATGAGCTCCTAAGATCTAGGCCTGGCAACAAACATAGAATTCTACTAACACAAACTGGAGAGTAGAAAAGTTTATACGATGCTTCTAGCGCGTGTCACACGTAACATGCTCCTGTTCAACAAGGAATGCTGCTATGAAATCCATATGCATTTTCTAGAAGCTAACCAAAACTTATGTAACCATAATCTACGGATAGCAGCTAATCACAACGTATCTGATCTCTATATACCCGCAATAGCTAATTATGACATGTCTAATAACAATCTAATGGTAGCAGCTATCTACAACATATGAAATCGTCATTTCTATTCTGGAACATAAGTTGTAACCCTGTACGACAAGTATACTTGCTGAGGGTTAAGCCTTACATACCTCGATTGTCATTTCCTAAATAACCGTTGGGTTTCCACTTGTATTCACCCGCTCTCTTCAGCTGTAACCGTTATACTGGGAGAAAGAGATGAATTTCAATACCAAAATTTAGTGTAAAATGATAACTTTTAAAACCAATATTGACTATACTTCAACTTATCGAAATACGGCCAAAAATGTATTATTTACCGATAGTACATAAGGGATAAATGCTTACTTGAAGCCTGTGATTGTACACAAATCAGTTTGAAAAAATTCGGATAACTTTGGCTCGGCGGGGTTACGATTCGCTAGGAAAATTTTGCCAAAATAACTCCGTAGTAATGTTCTCTGTGGGCTTAACTTTGATACCTGAAGTTAATTTGACTTTGGACGGCATTTCATAGCGTAATCAGATGAAAAACCTTTGAAAACCTCATTTATTACTCTATCTGGCCAAAAGAAAATGTTGAAAATAAATTACAATTGAAGAGGGGCTATATATATAAGTGAGGTCGGTGGCAGGGGTGTGCCTCGCACCTCCCATTGAGGCTACCACCCTGGCATTCTGCACCTCTCAAAGCACCAACAGGCCTGGCGCCCCGCACTGGCCAGTGCACTGCTTGCTGGCGCGTTGCGCTGGCCCTGTGCGCACTGATCCCGTCCGACCCCGCTGCCGAGGCTTTTTACACATGCATCAATATCTTCTTACTTGTCACCAATCCAGGTGTACTTACCAATCGTTAACATTTATGGGGTGTAACAAAATGTCAAGTTTCATGATCTATAAGGTTTATGTCAATTCTTGTGAAATTTGATATGATCTATCGATGGGTCAATCCCCTTCATGTATTAAATCATATTTTATGATCTATGGAAAGATTTTATAACTATTTTGAATATAAATTGATATATATGAGTTTAAATCAAATTATGCCCAATTATGCATGTTCTTATGAAAAATTAAGTTATGATTTCGCTATGATCTTGATCTAAATTAGACCAACTATGATCTATGCTTTATGATATGATTTCTCTCAAGTACTTCTCATGGATTTTTGATATAGAAAGTGTATACATGTTTTACAAGTATGAATGAATTTCATGATTTATGGATTTATGATTATGGCTGACTCGCGGGCCTTATTTCATAGCTAGTTCACGTATTTCAAGTATGCTTATGATTATGATGATTTAACTAGCCCATGAATCTCATGTATGGTTTTTCCTATTATCATATGAGCACTATATATATTTTGAGAGTAGTATTTAACACCAACTAGACCTGGGGCCCAAGCATACCCCGAGTCTCAAAACTACGCGCCAACGTAGCCATGATGGGACCTCCTTTGTGACTGTCTCTTTCTGCCCGAATGGGCCTTTCATGAGTGATATCATGCCTATTTACATGGTTATACCCTTGGAAAGGTACGAACACCCTCTTGAATAGGGTTTTACAGGTCGGGCTCCATGTGTGCTCATACGTTATACCCCGGAAGCCCAAAGCTCAGACCCCGGAGTTGAAACGGGGAAAAAGTGGAAACTTGCAGCAGACTCAGAACGAGTCGTGAGGAGACTTGTGAGACCAAAACCATAAGACGTGAGGTGACTGATGGGGAAGGCCAGGGATGGAATTTAGGGTTGAGAAGAGGAGACCCCACGAGCATGATCACGACTCGTGGCAAGGCCCCATGAGTCGTTGGGTCAGTCATGGGGAATAGAAGAGGCAGTGTACCTACGATGTTTTGAGTTATCAATATTCGCTTTTAAAGGGGTTAATTTCATTTTAGGCCTCATTCATTCATGCATGCAAGGTAGAATACTTGAGAAGGTGATTAAGCTTCGCATTCATCAATTTCTAATCAATTTCTATTGGGCATCTAAAGAAGTGCTAGAATCAGCTACCAACAGGTATGTAAGGTTATGAATGGGTGATTCCTTTCACACCTATGCCCAATTCCTCTCTAAAGTATGAAATTCTATGTCTAATCTATGGGGTTTTAACCAAATGCATGAATCTTCTATTTCTATACATGGGTATGATTTGATTATGATTCTACTACTGAATTGTGAAGCATGGGCAAATTTTATAATGTTTTTAATTTAAAATCATGTTTGTAGCTTTATGAATTAAAAGCCCATGGATGAGATGCTCATGAAAGGTGAGATTTGTGATGAATATATGATGATGATGAGATATTATGATGAAAAGAATGATTTGAAGCTACCCATGTTTATAATTATGATTTCGACAAGAATTGAGTATTTATTTGTATGATAAAGCTTTGGGAAATGCCCATATGTTAAGTATGAATGATGATTTTCCAAAATTAAGGTTACCACATTGTTTTGGAGCGAAAACTCCCAATTATAACTTCAGCTTCTGGTATGTTTTGAGTTAAAGTTTTCCTATGTATAGCTTACCACATGGTTTTAGAGCGAAGGCTCCCAATTATGTTTTCAGCTTGTGGTATGTCTTGAGCTAAAGCTTCTCATATGCATGATTTCATATTTGAGATGTATTCGATCATTGAGCTTCATCAATAATGATGTTGAGCTTCGTTATAAAATGATGTAGAGTATATGCATGTTTTGGGAGTAATGTTTAGCACCGAGCAGGCTAAGGGTCGATCACCCTATGCCTCAGAACTATGCGCCAACATAGGTTTATACATTATGACTTTGGGACCTCCTTCGTCAGCTTCCTCTACCGGGATAGCCTTAGTATCGTCCCTAGCCCTACCATGGCTTTGGATGGCTCTACCCACTTGAATGTGATAGTTCAGACCACATAAGCTCTATCGTGGTATGTCGGTTAAAAGACGAGTCTCCCATGTTCCTCATGATTTCAGATATGCATGTTTCATTACTCATGAGATTTATGTAAATGCATGTTCTAGAGTAGGTTTGACTCAATGTTCAGTTTTACTTATAAATGTCAGAATTCAGCTTTGAGTCAATCGATTTAGTTATGATGTTATGAAGTTATATTATATTATGTTATGACGAGGTCATGATTTCAGAAAGAATCCATGCAAGACCTACTCTCAGACTCTTTATGTTTATTTTATATTATGCATTGTCTTTAAATGATTTTATTTACGTTAGCGGTTTTACTTACCTTGCATACTCGGTACATTCCACGTATTGATCGCATACCCTATGATGTATCGCTTCATGATACAAGACCCAACTCTCAGGTTCAGCCCCGCTCATAGTCAACTTGTCAGAGTTAACATTCTTATTGTGGGTGAGTCCTCATTTTCCCAAGTACTAGACTATTCAGTTTTCCTTTATGTACTTCAGTTTCAGTTTTGTTGAGTTAGTTGGGGTCTTGTTCCAACAACTCGTCATGTTTAGTGGCTTTTCGGACATATGTATGTATTCAGCTTCGAATTTCGTATTCTGATGTTATGTTCAAGCTAGACTTCCGCTATGAGTATCTTATTGATTATTTAGTTTCTTGATTGAGATTAAATGTATGCTTATGAAATGGGTTAACTTGGGGTCTCTCGGGGCTCCTTGTCCCGTGTTACGATCCGGGCCCCCATTCGAGTCGTGAAAAACATGGTATCATAGCCATAGATTTGAAGTGTCCTAGGATGTCTGAAAGCCGCATTAAGTAGAGTCTTTTTCATTGGTGTGAAGCACACCACACTTATGACAAAAAGGCTACGAGATGTTTAAGAAATGTTCCCTTCTTTCATGATCTATGTCGTGCGATGAAAAGTCTTTCTATCCTTCTAATTTGTGCTACTCGCGATTGCAGAATCATGGATCCTCAAATAATGAAAGGTAGGAGAAATGGGAATGGTGAAGGCCACAAGGATGGCAACGGTAATGATTACCAACAAGCCCCACTACTTCAGGAACACCAAGCACCGGAGCCAATTGTTCATGCTGAGTTCAGAGCTACTATTCAGATGCTTGTGCAGGCATTGACCGCTCAGGTCAATCATCAGGCCATTGCGCATGTTCTGCAGAATGGCAATGCAGCGGCGGCTCGAGTTAGAGATTTCTTGAGGATGAACCTGTTACACCCCAAAATTTTTTTTGATGATTATTTGATGGTTATATGTCATATTAAGGGAATTATGGGTCGTATGTTGTCCATAGGTGAGGAGGGAAACATGTGCAAAGGGAAA
>JACEIK010002859.1:77632-102087 GCA_018107945.1 Datura stramonium
CTCCCGCGATGGTTCGACGTGTCGCTTATCCGGTCTTTCCCCGGGCCTTTTCCTAGCATGTATGGCATTCAAAAACTCTTAACCAACATGCGAATAGACCTTCTACATGTCGAGAATTTACGGGGTGTAACATGAACCTTCCAAAATATTGGCCAAGTGGCCTACAAGAAGAAGTTTCCTTCCGGGCTAGGATCTGTTCATCAACACAACGCAAAGGCGTAGAAGACTTTGTCTCAGATTAATCCAATTGGAGATACCTAAATTATAGAAGTATTGTTCTGCGAAGAGACTCCAACAGCTATAGGAACAATCTTGAGAACCAAAGTTGTAGCTCATTACAGTATCATGGGCGAGTAAAAATATTAGAGAATTTGATTGAAAAACTATGAGTGACGCGAGATCTGGACAGCTTCAGTTATTTTAGGTTCTACGACGATAGTATACTGACCCAGATGATTTAAGTTATAGCAACATAGTTTCAGATGTTATACAGTTGACTTTGTTGCTATTATTATTAGTTGATTATGTTATATGTGATAGAGCTATGTTTCATTTTCAAGTAGTGCCCTATAAGATGCCTGTATTGGAATTTTCTGCATTTCAGGTTTCCAGATAGTCCATGTTAAGGGAGACTCTGTCGAAATTTTTCTACCTCGAGATTGCAGATTACATTTGAGGGCGAATGTTCCCAAAGGGGGATGATGTTACACCCCTTAAGTTTCTACCATTAAACGGACATGTGCGTATGTATGTTGAGGGTTTTGGAGTATGACGCATGTGGGAAAAGGGCCCGGGTGTTGAGTATATGAGTACGATAGTAAGAGAGAAAGAGGCCCAGTGCACTGGGCGCCGCGATGCTCCAGTCATCCTGGCGCTACGGCCAGCATGGCGGGTCATGCCTCTTGGGTTGGCCCTATGGCTGGCGCGCCGCACACCCCATCCTGACGCGATGGGTGGCGCGCCACGTCCCCTGCCACTGCCCTATCACTATATAAAGCCTCCTTTGATGATTTAATTCATTTATCAAAAGAACCCTTGGCCAAGAATAGAGAGCACACGAAAAGTTCATCTAATTTTCATCGAATTACACCCTCAAATGCCGTCCAAACGCAAATTAACCTTACGTATCAATTTCTAAGCCTATGGGAAGCATTTCTACAGAGTTATTTCTCGAAAATACGCTAGGCAAACTGAAACTACACCAAGTAAAAATTGTCATAATTGCTCCAAATTGATTCCTACGCGACCCCAGGCATTAGGTAAGCACTTCTCTCTTCTGAACTCTTGGAAAATTATAGGTTTTTAGCCAAGTATTTTTAAGTTGAATTATAGTTGGTTTATTATCGAAAGTTATTGTAAATTGCCGAATTTAGTATTTAAATTAGTCCTATTCTCTCAGCATAGAGGTTACAGTTGGAAAGAACTGCTGATTGTTGAAACTCACCAGCAGAACAAAAGTCAGCATTCGAGGTATGTAAGCCTTATCCTTTTGGAAAGTTATTCTCGTAGTATAATGATACGACTTATGTTCTTGAATGGAAATAACGATCCCATATGTTGCAAATAGTTGCTATCAATAGATTGTGATTAGATATGTTATGGTCAGCTGTTTTCTGTAGACTACGAATATATGTATGTTGTGGTTAACTGCTAGATAATATATATAGATTGTACCGCAGTATCCCTTATCGGGAAAGAACATGTTAAGTGTGACACACGCTAGAAGCGTCATAGAAACTCCTCTATTCTCCAGTTCATTGTGTTAGTAGAATTGGATGTTTTATTGTCAGGCCTAGACATTAGAAGATCGCAGATAATTATTGGGCCTGAGTTAGTAAGTTGAACAGCATAGGCACAACTACTCGATATAACTACTAGTTTGACACTTGTTGTAACAGCCCAGACCACTGCTTGTAGAAATTATCCATTTTGGGGCTCACCCCCTCACGGTTTTAAAACGCGTCTACAAGGGAAAGGTATCAAAGCACTTATAAAGTACTCTTCGTTCTCCTCCCCAACCGATGTGGGATTTGCGTAAGTAAACAAGGCGTTACGTATCGCCGTCCCTAGTTACCCCTCGTAGGGACTCAGTATCCTCGCTGAGGTTTTCCCCACCACCGGCCTGGCACCGGCTCGCCTATGAAGAGGTTCCAGTAGCTATCTTAGACAAACATATTCGTAGATTGAGAACTAAAGATATTGCATCTGTCAAGGTACTGTGGCATAACAGGAACCGAGAGGAGATGACTTGGGAGGCAGAGGAAGATATGAAAACCAGATATCCTCACTTGTNTCAATACTCGACTTCTGGATTCTTTCTTCTAGAGTTCACGCTATTTTCTATACTAGGATTACTAACTTGCCGAAGGAACAAGCTTTACATACCTTTGTTTCTGATTTCCCAGCTAATTGGCATAATTCGGTCAATATTCCGCTATTTCTCCTAGCTGCATCCATATATATACCAATTAGGACTAAATACATTAATATTTTGAAAGAAAATATCACTTTTAATATATATATAGCCCAAACTTTGAATTATCGAAAACGGTCGAAAACTCGCTATTTCTCAAAAGTCCAGAAGGGAGAAATACTCACTTTAGGGCTAGGAGTATATTGACACTAATTTGGAGCAATTCTGCTTACCTTAGCTGTTGTCACGGCTTGATTCGCAGTAATTTTGCGAGAAACTAAACTGTGAGAATGCTCCTTGTTGCTTAATACTTCGGTATACGGAGTTAATTTGAGTTTGGACCGTGTTTGATGACGTAATCGGATGAATATTTTTAAGAAATCCTCGTTCTCCCTTGTTCCCCTAAGTTTTTTGCTGGAAATTATAAGTTATATGAAGAAAAACCAAGTGGAGGTTTTATATACTTAGGCACAGACAAGGCCTCATGCTGAGCGCCATCGCGAGAGGCCCTCCCTCCCGTGACACGGCGCCATCACGAGCCCCTCCCCTGCGTGACACGGCACCATCGCGGAGGTTACCTTGCAAACTCCTCACTTGATAGTTCGGCGGTAGCCAGCTTATCGGTCTTTCCTAGGGCCTTTCTAGCATGTATGGCATTCAAAAACTCTTAACCAACATGCGAATAGACCTTCTACATGTCGAGAATTTACGGGAAAACATGAACCTTCCAAAATGTGGCCAAGTGGCCTACAAGAAGAAGTTTCCTTCGGGCTGAGATCTTGTTCATCAACACAACGCAAAGGCGTAGAAGACTTTGTCTCGAATTAATCAATTGGAGATACCTAAATTATAGAAGTATTGTTACGCGAAGAGACTCCAACGGCTATAGGAACAATCTTGAGAACCAAGTTGTAGCTCATTACGGTATCATGGCGAAGTAAAAATATTAGAGAATTTGATTGAAAAACTATGAGTGACGAGATCTGGACGAAGCTTGATTATTTTAGGTTCTACGACGATAATTATGCGATCCAAATGATTTAAGTTATGACAAAATAGTTTCATATGTTATAAAATTGACTTTGTTGCTATTATTATTAGTTGATTATGTTATATGTGATAGAGCTATGTTCATTTTTCAAGTAGTGCCCTATAAGAGTACTTGTATTGGAATTTTCTGCATTTCAGGTTTCCCGGATAGTCCATGTTAAGGAGACTCTTGTCAGAAATTTTCTACCTCGAGATTGCAGATTACATTTGAGAAATGTTCCCAAGGGGATGATATTGTACCCCTTGAGTTTCTACCATTAAACGGACATGTGCGTATGTATGTTGAGGTTTTGGAGTATGACGCATGTGGGAAAGGGCCGGGTGTTGAGTATATGAGTACACGATAGTAAGAGAAAGAGGCTGATGCCTTCAGGCGCCGCGGCTGTCTCGGTCATCACAGCGCTACGGCCGGCATGGCGGAGTCATGCCTCTTAGGTTGGCCTATGGGCGCGCGCCCCGCACACCCCATCTGACGCGATGGTGGCGCGCCACGTCCCTGCCACCATCCTATCACTATATAAAGCCTCCTTTGATGATTTAATTCATTAAAAAAGAACCCAGCCCCAGGGAATAGAGAGCACCTGAAAAGTTCATCTAATTTTCATCAATTACACTGCCAAACGCCTTCCAAACGCAAATTAACATACGTATCAATTTCTAAGCTATGGGAAGCATTTCTACAGATTTATTTCTCGAATACGCTAGGCAAACTGAAACTACACCAAGTAAAAATTGTCATAATTGCTCCAAATTGATTCCTACGCGACCCGGGCATTAGAGTAAGCACTTCCTCTCTTACGAACTCTTGGAAAATTATAGGTTTTTAGCCAAGTATTTTTAAGTTGAATTATAGTTGGTTTATTATCGAAAGTTATTGTAAATTGCCGAATTTAGTATTTAAATTAGTCCTATTCTCTCGGCATAAGGTTACGGTTGGAAGCTGGCGATTGTTGAAACTCACCGCGAACAAAAATCGGCATTCGAGTTATGTAAGCCTTATCCTTTGGAAAAGTTATTCTCGTAGTATAATGATCGACTTATGTTCTTGAATGGAAATAACGATCCCATATGTTGCAAATAGTTGCTATCAATGGGTGTCCCGATTAGATATGTTATGAGTGGTGTTTTACGTAGACTACGAATATATGTATGTTGTGGTTGCTTGCTAGATAGCCGATATATGGATTGTACCGCATTATCCCTTATCGGGGAAAGAACATGTTAAGGGTGACTCACGCTTGAAGCGTCATAGAAACTCCTCTATTCTCCGAGTTCATTGTGTTAGTAGAATTGGATGTTTTATTGTCGAGCACAGACATTAGAAGATCGCGAGATAATATTGGGCACGAGTTGGCGTAAGTTGAGCGGCATAGGCACAACTACTCGATATAACTACTAGTTTTGACACTTGTTGCTAGCGGCCCGGACCCTTTGCTTGTAGAAATTATCCATTTTTGGAGCTCACCCCCTCACGGTTTTTTAAACGCGTCTACAAGGAAAGGTATCAAAGCACTTATAAGAAGTACTCTTCGTTCTCCTCCCCAACCGATGTGGGATTTGCGTAAGTAAACAAGAGAGGCGTTACATATCGTAGTCCCTAGTTACCCCTCGTAGGGACTCGATATCCTGCTGAGAGTTTCCCCACCACCGGCGGCAGGCTCGCCTACGAAGAGGTTCCATTAGCTATCTTAGACAAACATGTTGGTAGATTGAGAACTAGATATTGCATCTGTCAGGTGCGCCCAATAACGAGGCAGGGAGAATGACTTGGGAAGCGAAGGAAGATATGAAAACCGAGATATCTCACTTGTTTCAAGCTGTAGTCGATCCAAGAGAGTATGTTAGTATTGTTATTTTATGCGAGTGCCTTATAGTATATGTATAAATGAGATAATCGACTCCAATCTTTTATGCGATGAATGCTATAGTATTGTGTGGAGTACTGTATTGGACTTTTACGCATTTCGGTTTTCGAGATAGTCCATATTACGGAAATCTTCCAAAATTTTTCTAAGAATAAGTTGAAGTAAGTCGAGGGAATTCCCATAAATAGAAGCTTACATTCGAGGACGAATGTTCTTAGGGGAGGATGTTACCGTAAATTCTCGTCATATAGATGGCCTATTCACATGTTGGTTAGGAGTTTTAGAATGTGATACATGCTAGAAAAAGGCCCGGGGAAGATCGGACAAAGCGCCCAGAATCGGCGCGTCGCAAAGCTAAATGTGACATAAATCGCATTCGGCAGATGCGACATATAAATCGCATTCGATGAATGCGACTTAAAAGTCCCAACTATATAAAGCCTCCAACTTCGATTGTTTAACTTCATTTCATCATTTTATTTCCAGAACACGAAAGAGAAATAGAGGTGCGAAGGTTTGAGGAAATTTCCTTCCGATTACGCCATTATACGCGTTCCAAACTCGAAATAAACACGGGTAGTGAGGTATTAAGCGGCGAGGAGCATTCCTACGAGGTTTAGTTTCGTGAGTCGACGGCGAATCGTCATGCTACCGAGCTAGGTAAGTAGAATTTCTCCAGAATTAGTGTCAATATACTCCTAGCCCTAAAGTGAGTATTTCACCATGCGGACTTTAAATGGCGAGTTTTCAGAGTTTTTGATAAGCCCAAGTTTGGGCTATACATATATTAAAGTGATATTTTCTTCAAGAATATTAGCGTATTTAGTTCTAATTGATATATATATGAATGCGGTTGGGAGAAATACTTGAAATGCTTGGCCGAGCTACGCCCGGTTAGTCGGGAAATCGAAACGAAGGTATGTAAAGCTAGTTCCTTCGGCAAGTTAGTAATTGATTATAGCAAATAGCGTGAACTATAGAAGAAAGAGTTGAAGTCGAGTATTGAGTACAGTATGATTCTAGCAAGCATGTTTTATAATATTATGATATATTCAGATTAAAAGTTAGTAAGCAATATCAAACAGTCAAATAATATCTGAGATACGGTATAGCTCGGCATGAGAATCAATTTCATGCGCAGAAAAGAGTTGAGAATAAGAAATCGAAATCTGAATGGTATTTTGGTCCGCATGCTTGCTATATGTGATTATTGTATATTGAGACCTGTTTGTGCTATGAGGCAACCCCTAGGTTTCCTTCTTGGCCCCAAGGTTAATAGTTGTGTCTACTCGCCGCGAGTGTGAGAATACGTCACTCCAAGTAGTGGCATGCCGTCCACTTGATAGGACGAAGGTAGGATGCAGCATTCACCATATCGAGCTGTCCCGGCATACTTCAGTATAGCTTACCTGTCAGCGCTTGCTCCCGAGCGGTTATAGTTACAGAGATACGAATTATAGATACAAGAGTCTCCGGACTCAAATACAGATTATAGTCGGGGGCCGGAAGAGCCTTTTGCATACCCGAGGGGGCATTAAAGGTGCTTGTAGTTAGTAGGTGAGTGGAGTGATTTATTTTTGGATGGTTTTGACCGGGTAGGGGTATATAGATTGTGTGTTGGTTGGCACCTTCCGGCTTATTGGGGCTGGTATAGGTCTGTGTATGTTATATATGTATATACATGATATCTATTAGGCGATGAAGCGACGAGTCACCATGAAAACCGGTATGATTCTACCTTACCTTCGATGCAGATAAGCTTATTCGAATCTTGCTAGTCTTGACAGTTTCAGATACTTTTTGCTATTTAACATTTACTAGCATTGTTGTTTATATTCAGTTATGTTCGGTTTGCTTTACATACTCGGTACCGGTGTGCGCGCGCCCATTTGGGCGCCGCATTACACTGCGGTACATAGACGAGGAGACGATCCCTCGTGATTCTAGCCATTGCGGGTTATCGCTCCAGTCATCGGAGCTTGATATTGAGTGCTTATATCGTTTTCTTTTGTTGTATAAAATACGGGTAGAGTCGGGGGCCTGTCCCGACCATCTTATCGATATTCTTAGAGGCTTGCGGTGTGTTTATATCTCCCATGTGGTTAGTTGTGCTGGTCGTGTGGGGACCGTGCATATGTTTGAATTATTTATGTTGGTCGTGTAGGGCCTAATTCGGTGTAGTAGTGACCTTGTAGGTCACGTAGCTATTTAGCATCTATTATTTTGATTCGAGAAATAACTAGATGAAGCATGGTAGCCTTGTGGCCCGCGCAAGCTCCTTACATTTGGTTGATTCTGGTTAGCTGTTGTCTTACATGTGGCTATAGGCCTAGTCGGCCGGAAGTTGTATTTACAGCCACTTTATAGCCCGTTGATTCCCGTAATTAGAGTTAGAGCGGCCCGGGCATCAAGGTGCTTAGGCTCGGTAGTCTACTTGATTCGGGTTCTAATAGGGCACCGGGTGCCGATCACTTACCCCCAAGGCGAGTGTGACAAACTTGGTATCGAGCAGGTGTCGGGGTAAGCCGTGCTAGGAAATGAGAGTCTTGTCTATAGATGTGTTGTGCACCACATATTATAGGCGAGGAGGGCTGCAAGACATAATAGGATAGTTTACTCTTCCTTCATATTAGATCGTGCCATAGAAGCGATACAGTATGAGTTGATTCCAAAAATTTATCATACTCTTTGTTCTAGATAAATCTCGGACCAACGACACCACTGCCACAGAAGTAGAAGGAGGCTGAATGCAGCAGCGAGAGAAGGCACAGCGAGATTGCCTCGACTTCATTTAGAATCGGCCGAATTGAGGGGCGACATAGAGAGCATGCATCACGGCCTTCTTGCGAGTCCCCATCGAAGTTCGCAGTCTTTGTAGTTGTCTTGGCAAAAATGATAGCTACTCGCGCGGTCGGTGCCACTGTAGCATTGAGCCATCGGGTGGATGCGGCGGTTCGAGGTTAGGGAATTTTGGCATTAAGTCCCCCAGTTCACGGGGTCGAGATCGAGCGAGAGGACCCCCGGGATTTCCCTAGGGTAAATGCGAGAGAGAATCTTCCCGGGTCATGCATGTAACAGCTTACAGAATCAATTGAGTTATTATGATATTCGGTTGCGAGACATAAATTTGTGTTATGTACGAAGTAGGAAAAGGTCTCGAGGAGAGATGTTTCCCCTCCCGACCTGAGTCCCGAGATTCTCGGAGGCCTTCTGGATCGTTGCCCGCGGGAGATCAGCGAGCCTGATGGTCGATTTTGCACTTGGAGGCGAGGCGGGGTATGCGAGAATATGCCCCTGCAGTTTGACTCCTTAACACTATGCTCCGGCTTTGTGGACACCATACCATCTAGAGTCACCGGTTCATTGGAGTGCGAACCCCGGAGAAATACATTGAAGCATGCATAGCGGCTACATTACGGGAAGATATGGACATTGCCGGGTGCGGGCCTTTGCCCAAACTATTGAGGAGCCTTGAACAGCGGCAACGGGGCGGTAGACGTATGGAGTAGGGAGCGCGCGCGGATTAGATCAGATGAAATACAGAGAAGAATTTAGGGTCAGGCCCCGGTTGTCAGGCAGATCCCCTAGACCCCCACCTCCATCACAACAACGAGAGGAGTAGATTTATTCGTCGGCGATTCGAGTCATTGGCGATTCTAAATGCGGTGAATTCACCTCGCGAATGAGGAGTAGAAACGAAGCGAGATACACCCACCCTGCCCTATTTGCGGTGGCCTCGCCCGGAGCTTGTAGATATGGCTCACGGTGTTGCTCTAGCGAGCGGGAGGGCACATGATGAAGACTATCGGCCAGGGGGCAAGGTAGGCGAGATAGCCGAGACGGGACATCAACGGGGCCCACGAGCTCCTGACATCCTCGGCGGGCGTAGGCCCTCGGGTTCGAGCGGTAGAGGCCGAGGTAGATCAGGAGCCTCTTGTTCATGTACGAGCTTAAACCATACGTATGCATTACGAGGGGAGACGGGACTGAGAGGCGTCTCTAGATGTGATAACGGTATGATGACTATTTTCTCGCCTTGCTTATGTATTATTGATTGATCCGAGTACACTTTGTCCTACGTTACCCCATTTGTGGCACCGAAAGTTGAGTGTTGCACGAGTACTGCCCGGCCCTTTTCATTAGCTACACCCATCGGTGGCTACATTGTAGCTAAACGGGAATTTATCGAGGTGTACGGTAGGGATTGCGTCGTCAGACTACAGTCGATCTGGTAGAGTTAGAATGATTGATTTCGATGCCATTATGGGTATGGATTGGTTGGTGCCATGCTATGCTAACGTAGAATGTTGGACCAGGCGATCGATTCCACTCGAGAGCGGTGCGAGGAGTAGGGACGTACGGCTACGCCCAAGGTAGGTTTATTTCCACTACCTTCGGGAGAGTAAGTTGATAGCTAAGGAATGTATTTACCACCTAGTCGAGTTCGGGATGTTCGGGTAGAGTCTCAGGTAACACTCCGGTCGGTTCAGTGGTGAATGAATTCCTTTGATGTATTTCCGAATGAGCTACAGTATTCCCCCGAAGGAAATAGATTTTGCAATCGACTTACTAGGCACGCAACCCATATCAATTCCTCCATATCGTATTACACCTGCTGAACTCGGAAAATTAAAGGCAGTGAGACTGCTAGATAAGGGTTTTATTAGGCAGATTCTTCCTTAGTGGGTGCGCTAGGTTCTATTTGTGATAAAGAAGGATGGTTCGCTCCGCATGTGTATAGACTATCGGCGGCTGAATAAGGTTACAGTCAAGAATAAATATCCTTCCCAGAATAGATGATTTGTTTGATCCGATTCTGAGGCCAAATATTTCTCCAAGATTGACAGTCAGGATACCATCAGTTGGTCCGTGAAAAGGAACATTTCCCAAAACAGCCTTCAAAACCCGATATGGCCACTTTGAATTCTAGTTATGTCCTTTGGGTTGACGAATGCCCCAACATTATTTATGAACTGATAAACAGTACCTTCGGAACCATACGGACTTTGTTCATGATAGTATTTATCGATGATATTCTAGTGTATTCTCGTTGAAGAGGCGAACCACGAGCTCATTTACGAGCAGTGCTCCAATTCTCGAGGCCATCGGTGCCTAAGTTCTCCAAATGTGAATTCTTGTTGAACTGTTAAAACTTTCTTAGGGCATATTGTGTGGTCTTTGTGGTATACGGGTTGACACGCGAAAATAGAAACCGGTCAAAACATAGCCTAGACCTACCACTCCGACTTGAAATCACTTGATTTCAGGGTGCTTGAATACTACGAGAGAAGATTTGTTGAGGATTCTCCACTGCGGCACCTCGACTAAGGCGCGCGAAAGTAGTAAGTTTCGTGGACGAGAGGCATGTGGCGAGTTTCCAGAATTAAAAGCAGATTAACCTCGCTCCCGGTGTTAGCATTATCGGAAGGTACATAGGGTTATTCGGTGTATTGTGATGCATCGGGTATTGGGTGGGTTGTGTGTTGATGCGGCCACGGTAAAGTGATTGCGTATGCTTCCGAATGGGCTGAGGAAACACGAGAAGACTTATCCTACACATGACCTGGTGTTAGCCGCATTGATCCACGCCTTAAAGATATGGAGACATTACTTGTATGGCGTCCATGTGGATATTTTCACGAATCACTTAAGGAGCCTACAGTATATCTTCACTCTTGGCCAGGAGTTGAATTTGCGACAACGTCGCTGGTTGGAATTATTGAAAGACTATGGCGTGGACATTGTTATCATCGGGAAAAGCCAATGTAGTATAAGATGCTCTCAGTGTCGATGGGGGGATTTGGCGTATTTGCAGCCTGAACGGCGGGGTTGGTCGATACATCAATTAGCGATCTAGCCATTCGTGTAGCGAGCTTGAGGACATGAGCGGTAATTCGAGCACCGCCGAGTGTCGTCATTGGTGGTGGAGGTAAAGGAGCACGACAATATGAAGATCTGACCTGGTCGACTTAAGGACTTAATTCAGCAAGGTAAAGTGCCGGATTTTAAGGTAGGCGGGGGCGAAGTGCTGCGTGTAAGGGCCGCCTTTATTGTTCCGAATATTCAAGGCTTCGCCGCGAATTATAGTGAGGTACATTCGCCCGCTATTCTCTCCACCCGGGCGCGATGAAAATGCACCATGATATCAAGGAGATCTACGGCGGCCGTTATGAAAAGAGAGGAAATAGCGAGAATTTGTAGCCCAGTGTTCTAACTACCAACAAGTAAAGAGGAACACCAAAAACCAGGCAAATTGACTCGGGACATAGAGTTTGTGCCTCTCTAGAAATGGGAAATGATAAACATGGATTTTGTGGCGGATTACCCTACCGAGCATAGACATGATTCCATTTGGGTAATAGTTGTGAGGGGCGGCAGAAATCCAGCCCATTTCATTTGCCGATGAAAGCTACTTTCTTTGCCGAAGATTACGCCGAATTGTATATCGAGAAATAGTTAGATTACGCGGTGTTCGGTATCTATTATCTCGATAGATGTGCACAATTTACAGCTAGATTTTTCCAGTCGTTTCGAAGATGCAGGAACGCGAGATTGTGACCCACGGCATTCCACCCTCAGACGGGCGGAACGCACTATTCGAACGCTCGAGATTATGCTACGGGTGTGTGTGCTAGACTTTGGAGGTAGGCTTTGGGACGAACATTTGCCGCTAATTGAGTTTTCTTATAATAATAGTTATCACTCGCTTAATCCAGATGGCGCCCTTTGAGAGCCCATATAGGCGAAAATGTAGATCGTCGGTTGGGTGGTTTGAAGTAGGAGAGTCGCGGTGGGCCGAATATTATTCATCGGTCGAGAGGAAGGTAAAAGCATCGGAACGCCTGCGGCCCTTGCAGACGCCATAAATCGTATGCGTGTGCGGCACAGGAGCACACCAATTTGATGTGAATGGTAAGGTATTTACGAAAGTATATCCAATGAAAGGGAGTGATGAAATTAGGCAAGAAGTAGCTCGGTCCCGAGATTCATTGGGCCTTATCGAGATGCATCGAAGAATAGGCCAAGTGGCATATAAGTTGAACTTGCCTCGGTAGAATCCGTTCATCCGGTTTTTCACGTATCTATGCTAGAAAGTACATAGGGAGACCCATCCA
Source organism: Datura stramonium (assembly GCA_018107945.1). Classification (NCBI taxonomy): domain Eukaryota; kingdom Viridiplantae; phylum Streptophyta; class Magnoliopsida; order Solanales; family Solanaceae; genus Datura; species Datura stramonium. The sequence goes on from JACEIK010002859.1 coordinate 90,076, forward strand.
AAAAGTTGTCCCAATTCAGGATGTCTAGGTTACGGAAGTCTTTGGTCTATGAAGAGAGGTTCGGTAGCCATCTTAGGCAGACAAATTCGTAGATTGAAACTAAAGATATTGTTTTTACTTGTTAAGGTGTTGTGGCGTAATTGGAACAGAAGAGATGACCTAGGAAGCGAAGGAAGATATGAAAATCATATATCCTCACTTGTTTCAAGCCTAGTCGGTCCAAGAGGTATGTTAGTCTTGTTATCTTGTAAAAGTATATATTCCATGTATAAATGAGATAATCGGCTCAATCTTTTATGCGATAGTGCTATAGTATTTTTGTGGAGTATTTTGTATTGGACTTTTCTGCATTGCGGAGTTTTGAGATAGTCAGAATTACGGGAAACTCTGCCAAAATATTTTTTCTAGAAACAAGTTGAGTAAGTTGAGAATTCCTATAAATTAGAAGTTTACATTCGAGGGCGAATGTACTTAGGGAAGGGATATTACACCTCGTAAATTCACGGCATGTAGATGGCCTATTCGCATAATGGTTAAAGATTTTTTGATGCCATACATGCTAGGAAAAGGCCCCGAGAAATGACCGGATAAGAGATTCGATCGAACCATCACGGGAGGCTAGGGGCGAGCCCCTCCGTGATAGCAACGTTCACGGAGGGAGGGCCTCTACGGTGGCGCCGTGTCACGGAGAGCCTGTCTAGGCCCAAATATATAAGCTCTCACTTTGGTTTTAATGTTAATTTCATATAAATTTCGGAGAAAACCAAGAAGCGAGAGGGCACGAAGTGAGTTGATGAAATTCTTTCGTTTGCGCTATTAAACGCGGTCCAAACTCAAATTAACTCCTAGATACCGAGGTATTAAGAAGCAAGGAGCATTCCTACGGTTGAATTTCATGAAATTCGATTCGTGTCGTCGTCTTTGCCGAGCTAAGGTAAGTGGAATTGCTCCAAATTAGTGTCAATATACTCCTGTCCCTTAAGTGACTATTTGCCACTTTTGGACTTTCGAGAAATTAAAAGTTTTCAAAAATTACAAAAGTTATATATAATTTTAAAATTATATATATATTAAAAGTGATATTTTTCTTTTAGGATATTAGCGTATTCGAATTCTAGATGATATATATATATGAATGCCGTTGGGAGAAATAGAAATGCCGGCCGAGCTACGCCGGTTAATCAGGAAATCCCGAAGCGAAGGTATGTACAACTAGTTCCTTCGGCAAGTTAGTAATTTGTATAGCAAATAGCATGAACTATAGAAGAAAGAAATTCAGTCAGAATTGAGTCGGTATGAATCCTAGCAAGCATGTTTTATAATATTATGATATATTTAGAATAAAAAGTTAGTAAAAACGATATGAAAGAATCAAATAATATCTCAGTCTGATATAGCTCGGTATGAGAATCGGTTTAATGCAAAAAGAGTTCGAGGCAAGAAATCGGAATACGGATAGTATTTTTCATATCCAAACATGCTTGCTATATCGATTGTGTTTACATTTGAGACCTATTTATTGCTATGAGGGCACCGTAGAGCTTCCTTGCCGCCCCGGGGTTAATAGTTGTGTCGACTCGCGCGGGTGAGAATGCGTCACTCCAAGGAGGTGGTATGCCGTCCGTAGTAGGACAAAAAGATGGGATGCGGCATTCCCCATATCGAGCGATCAGCATAGCATTATAGCTTACCAGCCGAGCGCTTGCGCAGGGCGGTTACGGTTACGAATCACAGTATAGTTTACGAATCTGAGAGTCCTCCCGGGCTTCTCGGATACGGTTATAGTCGGGGCCCCGAGTGTTATACCCTGAGTAAATTTTTAACATGTAGATGGCCTATTCGCATGTTGGTTAAAAGTTTTGAATGCCATACATGCTAGAAAAAAGAAACGCTAGGAAATCGGACAAGCGCCAAGTCGGCGCGTCGCAAGGCAAAATGCAACTTATAAATCGCATTCTAGGAATGCAACTTATAGGTCCCAATTATATAAGCCCCCAAGTTCGGTTTTAATGTTAAAATTCTTATAATTTCCAGCAAAAACAGAGAAAAATCAGATAGGGAAGAGGAGCGAAGGTTTTGATAATTTCCGTCCGATCACGCCGTCAAACGCGGTCAAGCTTCCGAATTAATCTAGATGCAGAGGTATTAAGCGGCAAGAAGCATTCCTACGGACTTAGTTTCGTGAAATTCGGCCGGCAAATCGTCGTGCTACCGAGAGCTAAGGTAAGTAGGTGCTCCAGAATTAGTGTCAATACTCCTAACCTTAAAATGAGTATTTTCCTTCCGGACTATCGAGAAATAGCGAGTTTTCGACTATTTTCGATAAGCCAAGTTTAGACTACTTATATATATATGAAAGTGATTTTTTTCGAATATTAGTGTATTTAGTTTCTAATTAATATATATATGAATGCGGTTGGGAGAAATAGCAAAACGCGCCGCCGGTTAGTCGAGAAACTTCTAAGCAAGGTATGTAAAGTTAATTCCTCGGCAAGTTAGTAATCTAGTAGAGTAGATAGCGTGTTATATAGAAGAAAGAGTAAGTCAGAATTGTGAGTCCCGTATGAGTTTAGCAAGCGTGTTTTGAATTAGCAAGCATGTTTATAATATTATGAGATATGTTCAGAATAAAAATAGTAAAGCAATATCGAATAGTGAGATAATATCCCGAATGCAGTATGATCGAGCAGTCAGATGATATCTCGAATACAGTATAGCCGAGACAGTCGAGATATCCCGAGATACGGTATAAATCAGTATGAGAATCAGTATAACACAGAAAAAGAGTTCGGAATGAGAAATCCAAGAATACGAGATAGTATTTTAATTCAAGCATGCTTGCTATATGTGACTAATGATTGTTGAGACTTGTTTGTGTTATAGAGGCACCCTTTGGCGTCTCGCCGCCCCTGGAGTTGTGCTTGTGTTGACCACCGTGAGAGTAGGGATACGTCACTCCAAGGAGTGGCATGCCATCCTTGATAGGGCCGAAGATGGGATGGAGCTTTCCCCATATCGGGGCGTCGGCATAGCCGATACAGTTTACCTGTTGTGCGCTTGCGCTGGGGGGGCAGTGCAGTTTCAGACACGGTTACGGGTTACGGTTTACAGTGCGAGAGTCCCTCCCGGGCTCGAACCGCGATTATTGCTCAGAGAGCCTAGCCCGGGCGGAGACCCGGGGGCGGTAGAGGTGCTCGTAGTTAGTAGATAGTGGAGTGATTTATTTTTGGATGGTTTTTGGCCGGGTAGGGATTTATATAGATTTTTTTGGTTGGAACCTTCCGGCTTATGGTTGGTCCTTGCTTGTTATATATATGTATATATATGTTATTTATTAGCTAATAGACAGCGAGATCGCCACGTGGGCGGTATGCTCACACTTATTCTCCCGGTCTGGCTTTGTTTAGATTCTGCTCGGTTGAGCAGTTTTAGATATCTTCTCTTGTTGAGTTTCTAGTTATATTTTTATATTAGTTATGATCAGTTTGCTTTGCATACTCGGTACAGTGATCTTGACGCTCATTTAGTATTTGCATTACTTACTGCCCCGGTACTCATAGGCAGGCCGTCCTCGTGATTCAGCCATCTCCTTAGAGAGTCATGGCTCTGTCATCCGAGCTTGATATTGAGAAGGTGTGAATTCATTTTCTTTTGTTCTATAGTACGGGTAGTCGAGGCCTGTTCCGACCATCTTATCGATATTCCTAGAGGCTTGCGGGTGTGTATATATATCTCCCTTTGTGGTTAGTTGTGCCGGTCATGGGGCCGTGCGTATGTTTAAGCATTTTAGTATTTGTTTGTTTATGTTGGTCGTGTGAGAAAAAGGTGTTCGGTTAGTAGTGGTGACCTTTTCGGTCACATAGATATTCGGTATTCATTATATTGAGTTAGAGATAACTAGATAGCATGGTAGCCTTGGTATGGGGTGAGCATAGGTTTCCCTATATAAATGACTACGGATTGGCGATATTACGGAGACCCAGAGATGGCTACTAGGCCCGGTCGGCCGGAGGGGCTGTATTTACAGCCGTTATATAGCCCGTTGATTCCATACATCGAGGTTAGAGCCAGCCGGGCACCGGATATTAGGCTCAAGGAATTAACGGTTCGAGTCCTAGTAGGGCACCGGAGTGTCGATCCATACCCCCAAGGCGGGCGTGACACGAGAAGAAGCGAGCTGCATACCGGGGCGGTAAAGGTGCTCGTAGTTAGTAGCGAGTGGAGTGATTTACTTTTGGATGGTTTTGACCGGGCTAAGTATATAGATTACATGTGTTGGTTGGCACCTTGGAGCTTATGAAATTTAGTATAGGTCCTTGTATGTTTATATATGTATATAAATATGTTATTATTAGGCGATAGACGGTAGATAGCCACGTTGGCAGGTATGAATTCTACCTTACTTTCGGGGGACCGAGATAAGCTCATTTCGATCCCGCGATCCCGGCCTTGATTTCGAATACGTTCGGCTATTCCGAACTTCTGTATTATTTATATTGATTATGTTCGGTTGCTTTACATACTCGGTACCGGTGATGCGACGCCCGTTGGGAGCAGCTGCGTTACTTTTACTGCGTACCTATAGGCAGGCCCGTCCCTCGTAGTCTAGCTAGCGTAGAGTCATCAGCTCTTTGTCATCCCAGGAGCTTGATATTTAGAGGTTTATATCATTTTCTTTTGTTTAATAAAATGCAGGTAGGTCGGGACTGTCCGACCATCTTATCGATATTCTTAGAGGCTTGCAGGTGTGTATATATCTCCACTGTGGTTAGTTGTGCGGTCGTATGGGGCGTGCATATGTTAAGCCCCATTTATGTTGATACGTGTAGGGCCTTATCCGAGTTAGTAGTGGTGACCTTGTTGGCACACTTAGTACATTTAGCATCTCTTTGTTTGATTCAAAAGTAACTGAGTCGGCATGGTGGCCTTGTCGGCCCGCATAGGCTCAGATTATATTGATGTGATTCGTGTTAGATGTTGTTGTTATGCAGGTGGCTATAGGCCTAATCGGCGGAAGCTGTATTTATTTGCTATATAGCAGATTGATTCCGTGAATGAAAATTAGAAACCAGCGGGCACCAAATGTGCTTAGGCTCGGTAGCCTAGCCGGTTCGAGTCCTAATAAGGCACGAGTGCAGTCCTTACCCCCAAGGCGGGCGTGACACTGTGTCAATCAAGCATGCCCGAAGACCATTGGTATATCCCCACACCCGGGAGCCGAGGCCAGATAGGATGGCCATACTTTAGAGTCATCGACACTAGGTTGTCCTAGTGAGGCGGGTGATACCACTGCCATCTAGTTAGCTACTACCCATTATTTGTCGGTTCCGAGTTGACTTAGTATTTGTCCTTTACAGTCGCTCAAGAAGCCATTTCAGTCGTTGGTAAGATAGGCCCTTGGTACCCTAGAGGAAGGGACCTTATTAATAGTTAAGCGGGGCCAATACCCGGCCTTCTCCTATAAGATGCTCAAGTACATATTGCCGTGGTGGCTACAAGTCCATATAAATTTATCTATAAGGTTAGGAATCACCCAAAAAAATTCATATAAGATGCGAGCAGAGACCAAGCTAAGGTCTAAAGGACTAGAACCATGTTATTATGGTACTATCCTCAGGCTAAGGCGTCAGGTTAGTTGCACTGTTGGGTGGGAGCCGACCACACTCAAAAGCATGTTCGGTCAGTACTTGGCCCTACGGTCGTTCTAAAAAAAAGAACTAGGTGATTGGTTGCCTACGGCCTATAGTTGCTTATGAGTTATAGTTTCCGAAGGACATTTAGAGTATTAGTAGTCCCTCCAGATCTCACCCCATCGGTCTAGTCCATTAGAATTATGATCACTATGAGTTCTCTGATCGAGATATAGGTACATGGGGTGTGCACCGCGCAGTTGTACCAATTATTCTAGGGCGGCCGGTAGTCACGTGGCCCGAAGGCAAGATACGCCTTTTGAGTTTCTAGGTGAGACTTCGGTATAGCACCTCGGTTGGGAGTACCCTCACCTAGGAGCCTTACATGACCACCCTTGGGTTATAGTTATTATGCGTCACCCACAAGGGGCTATATAACGTTGCTCCAAGGAGCAATATGCCGTATCGAGATGATGCGAAGGCAAGGAGCCATATTACGGTCCATTCCATGGCTTGACTATTATCTTTATGCCATATCGGCATCACCACCCTTGTCGAGCCTGGTGCCTAGGGTGCATTCCTCGAGTCCATCGGACTCATACACGGCTACAAATCGGGTGCAACGGGTTGATTTGAACCGAGGGGGCAATTGGGTTGGCTATAACACCGGTAGTGTCAGGAACACGGATAGGGGTATGCAGAATTGCATGGTACTTGTCGGGGCTTGTGGGGGTCCCAGTAGGTTACTTACGTGTTGCTTGTACCTTCCAAGCTTTTGAGGCCAAGTTAGGTACTTGTTTGCATTCTTTCACACTAGTTATAGCTTATGAATGTGTAAGTATAAAGTATTAGCTCATGTCGTGTAGTGTTTTTCTAGATGTAGATTACGAATAAAGCAAACTCATAGGTTAATCTTTCCACCGCTTCTTTCTATTTACTTTCAGTCTTTAACAACTTATTTGCTACCTTACATATTCGGTACATATTATGCTGACGCCAATCTCTAAGCCTTGCATTACTTTCCTCGAGTTTTAGACGAGAAAAAAGTTAAAGAATCTTCGTAGCATTGAAGTCGCGTTTGGCAGCTCGTTTCATTGGAATTGCCAAGTGGTAAGGATTACGATCTTTCATTTATATAAAATTTGGGTAGGCCGGGGCCTGTCCCAACCACTATTTATATTCTTAGAGGCTTGCGGTTTGCGGTCGTCGATTAGTTGGTTATTGTAGGCCATGTGGGGCATAGTAGTATCTTGTTCTCTATTTTATGTTATAACTAGACGGTATGGTGATGTATGCCGCATAGGATCCCTTTTATTTCTGTTGTTAGTTGGTGTTTTCATTTAAGAGTGGCTATACGGCCTTTTCGAGGTTTTGTGTTTAAGAAGTGGAGATATAGCTCGTTATTTTCTTGAATCAAGTTGCGAGCATACACCGGATGTGCGGGAAGCTTGGCGAGTCGATCGAGATCCTAGTGTGGCACTAGGTGCAGTCATGCCTCCCAAGGTGAGGCGTGACAAACTTGGTATCAAAGCAGGTAGTATCCTAGAGATTACGCAAGCCATCAGAAATGAGTTTGCCTATAAATGTGTTATTCACCACATTCTATAAGTATGAGGAGGCATGATAGTATGGTTACCTTTCTTCTTCCCAAATCATTCTATAGAGTCGAGCCAGTCATGCCTCCCAAGGTGGGGCGTGACAAACTTGGTATCAAAGCAGGTAGTATCCTAGAGATTCTGCAAGCCATGTCAAGTAGAGTTTTGCCTATAAATGTGTTATTCACCACATTCTATAAGTATGAGGGAGGCATGATAGTATGGTTACCCTTTCTTCTTCCCAAATCATTCTATAGAGTCGAGTTGTACAGGGTTGAGTCCCTAAGCTTTCATTTCTATGTCTGTCTAGAGTAATATGTGATATTAGACAGGCTCCAGTCAGCCGCAAGATAACTACAGCAGTAGGAGGAAGTACCAATGCGATGCCATAGTTGGGGGACAGCCAGCTTGAGGATGAAGGCAAATGTCTTTTAATCTTCCCAGTGTCTTCCTAGGGCACCAAGAATCTTATAAGGTAGTAGATATGCCAACACTGTCCGCATTTCTTTCTATATCCTCAGAGAAGGAGGTTAGAAGTATGGTATATACATAGGTTGACTTACCCACTAGATACATAGGATTAGGAAGGGGCGACAGTTAATGTTGGATTACCTAGAGGGTACGAAAGAAGAGGGAATTTCGGGATTCTTACCTCCAACCCTTTGGATGTTGTACAATCCATACCTCAATTCTATTGTAGTAAGAAACAACTATCTTCTGCCTCCTAGTTTTGTTTTCAGTATAGCAAAGAGTGTAAGAATTGAGGCGATGTTGCTCAGAGTAAATAGTAAAGGAGGGTTAGATCCGTTGACTCCTAAAAGGTGTTAGGAAGTGGTTGAGACCTCTAGTGTTTAAGTAAGTTATCTAGACCTTTACGGTACTAAATCAGGAAAGTAGATAAGACTGATAGTAGCACTCAAATATTTGTGAGAGTACATAAGAGATAAATTCCCAGCAATAGTAAAGTTCGGGTCAGAAATAGGCCGATTCCGATGCAGTATGCTAATGATGGTAGGGCATACCTGCAAGGTAATGGCTATGGCCCTAGTTTGTTATGCCAAAGAACAGATCATATGAACAAAATGGGCCCGAGTATGGGTTAGAGGGATAAAGGTCAGTAGACCTGGTCAATAAAATCCTTGACATAATAAGGTAGAAGGCACGAACCCCAGAGCTCAGTCTAAGGGAGTAAGAAGCTTTTTAGGGCATGCAAGATTCTATAGGAGGTTCATCAATGACTTCTCAAAGATTGCACAACCATTGTGCAAACTAGTTGAGAAGGAGGTGAAGTTCATGTTAGATGAGGCATGTATGAAGGATTTTGAATGCTTGAAGGAGAGACTCACCACAACTCCTATTATTATAGCTCCAGAGTGGTCTCTCCATTCGAGGTAATATGTGATGCTTGTGGGGTGGCCCTTGGTGCTTTCCTGGGCAACGGAGAGCGAAGATTTTTCACCCTATCTATTATGCCAGTAAGACACTTAATATATCTCAAGAGAACTACACATTCACTGAATGGGAGCTACTAGTAATGATCTTTGCATTTGAAAAGTTTCGGGCATACTTTCTTGGAACTAAGGTAATTGTCCATACAAACCATGCTGCACTCAGGTACTTGATGTCGAAAAAGGATGCTAAGCCCATGATTATCAGATGGGTGTTGTTTCTCAAAGAATTGGAATTTTGGGGTAAAAGACCAAAATGGAACAAAAAATCAATGGCCGATCAATTGTCCAGACTAGAAGCAGAGGCTAGAGAGAAGGATGAGATTGATATCGATGATGCCTTCCCAGATGAATAGGTATTAGCTGTATCTCAAGATTTTATCCCTTTGTTCACTGACTATGCAAATTATTTTGTGAGCAATATGATTTCGACATATATGATGCCCCAGCAAAGGAGGAAGTTCCTGTTTGATGCTCGGAGCTACTATTAGGACGAACCATATCTATTCCACATCTGTGCAGATGGGCTGATTCAAAGATGTGTGCCAAAGGTAGAGATGTTGAGTATTTTGGATGCTTGCCACTCATCCCCGATTGGGGGTCATCATAATGGTATCTGAATTGCCACAAGATTTTGTAGTGCGGTTATTATTGGCCCTCTATCCACCAAGATGCTTACAATTTTTCCAGATCATGTGGTCAATGCCAAAGGAAAGGTTGCATTACTCATAAGGATGAGCTACCATTAACCCCTATCCTTGAAGTAGAGTTATTTGCTGTATGGGGTATTGACTTCATGGGTCCATTCGTGAGATCATATAGGATGAAGTACATCATGGTGGTTGTGGACTATGTCTCAAAATGGGTGGAAGCTATTACACTCCCTAACAATGAAGGGAAAAGTTCCACAACATTTTTACGGAAGCACATATTTTCTAGATTTGGTACTCTTAGAGCAATTATCAGTAATAGTGGGTCACATTTTTGTAATCTCCTCTTTAGAACTCTACTGGAGAAATATGGTGTGAAATATAAGGTGGAAACACCTTACAATCCTCAATCAAGTGGGAAAGTGGAAGTGCCCAATAGGGAGATCAAGACTATTTTGGCCAAAATAGTGAACACCAGCCAGACAGACTGGTCTAGGAAGCTTGATGATGCACTGTGGGAATATCGAATAGCTTATAAGACCCCCATTGGCTCATCTCCATATTAGTTTATCTATGGAAAGTCGTTTCACCTATCAGTAGAGTTAGAGCATAAGGCACTATAGGTAATGAAAAAGTTGAATTTTTATTGGAATGAAGCAACAAAGTTTAGACTAAATCAGTTGAATGAGTTAGATTAGTTCAGGCTTTGATTTTATGATAGTGCAGCCATTTATAAAGAAAGGATGAAAATCTACCACGACTAGAATATAGAAAAAAGAGAGTTCAACGCTGGTGATTTGGTCCTACTGTTTAATTCAGGGCTCCGCCTGCATCCAGGTAAATTGAAATCAAGGTGGATGGAACCATATAGAGTGATAAACGTGTCCCCGTATGATGCATTAGATCTTGAAACAAATATGGTAAGAGGTTCAAGGTGAATGGGAAAAGGATAAAGCTGTATATGGTAGACATTGAAGAGATAAGATGGATTTAGTCGGAGTACCTTAATGACGCCGAAATGGTCAAAGAAAGTTGTGTTGTGCAAAAACAGGGCAAAAGGCAGAAAAAGGGCTAAGTACGGATCTCAGTATGAGCCGTACCTTCCTAGTACGAGCCGTACTGAGAGTTGTGGAAAAGTCCAGACTATGTGTTTGAGGAAAAAGGAACAGTACGACTTATTGTACGAGTCATACCATAGCAGTCGTGATAAAGACCAAAAGGTGCAGTATAGGACAAGTCTCCATGTACGAGCAGTAACCACGGATTGTGATATCTACCTAAGATTCGCACCAAGGAGTCATGATGAACTTCAGAATAAGTGAAGAATGGAAAATCTCAATGTACGATTGAAACTCATGAGTCATAGGATGAAGGTACGAGTCATACCAAGCCACTCGTGAAAGTAAATAGAGGATGCCAGAAGTTGCAAGTTCAAACCACGACTAGATTGTACGACTCGTAGGATGATGGTATGAGTCATACCAGATTCCAACACTTAGCCTAAATTAGAAGAAGCCAGACAATGTACAAGTGAAGGTACAACCCGTTCAATCATGTTATCAATCGTAGGTAAAGCCAGTGGCAGTCTTAGTAGTTTCCCTGTTAATTTAGGAAAAGTTTATAATTATTTTTATAAATACTCTTCTAGGTCATTTTTGTTAAAGTGAGTCAGATTTGGAGAGACACAATTAGAGAGACCGATTGTAGAGAGTTTTGAGTATTGGAGAATAACTTTTGGGATTTTCTTGAGTTGATTCTTCCATTGTTCTTGACTTGTTCTTCATTAATTCTTGCAATAATCAAGTGAGTTTTCTTCCATTCATATTTGTAAGTTATAAATTATGTGTTTGTCTATGAATACTTATAATTCTCTTACAATCATGAAAGGCTAAAACCTCCACAACTATGGTTGTGGGAACTAGGGTGAATTGACAAACTAGGGTTGCACAAATTTATTCTAAACCAATGCTAAATACTTGTATTGTATTCTCTTTATCTTTAATGTTTCTTAATAGAGTGCAATGTTAGGACTTGCCTGAATTCTTTACTTTCTTGAACCTGGAAAAGTAGAGATTACGAAAAAAGAATTACTACAAAAGCCTTGATCATTATGGGTCATTGTATAACTTGAGCTGCGGTCGCAGGTAGTTAATATGGGATAAATTGATAATGGTTGAAGTGAAATCACTCATGAGACCTAACCCGGTGATTGAGTATACTTATCCAATAGGGACGAACCAGACGTTTGGATGAACCCTGGTATTAAGTGTAAAACCCGAAGTAGTTATGAATCCATGGGGACCACTTACCCTAGTTATTCGCATAATCTTGATAAACAATAATCAATTCTCAACATTGTCATATAGTTTCTTTTACAAAAACCCCTTTTTGGAGATAACGCACTTAAAAGATTAAATACTAGTGTTATTCTATATCTTGACCATATTCCATGTGGGAGTGACCCTAACCTTTGTTGGTTATATATTGACAATGTCCGCGTCATACTTTTACAGAAGTGTGATTGAGCGTTAACATGCCTACCAATATATTGTGTTGTACTGATGCTACTCCTATACTTCCTTTCTATGTGAAGACCTCAATCCAGGGAGTTCATCTCGACCCCATCTTTAGAGCAGTAGCATGATATCGGAATGTCAGTGAACTCAGAGGTGTTGCACGATTCCACAAG